>SJYC01066158.1:0-26600 GCA_006408675.1 Madoqua kirkii | reverse complement strand
TACTTTGGCCACCTCATGAGAAGAGCTGACTCCTTGGAAAAGACTCTGATGCTGGAAGGGATTGGGGGCAGGAGGTGAAGGGGACGACAGAGGATGAGATGGCTGGATGGCATCACGGACTCGATGGACGTGAGTCTGAATGAACTCCGGGAAATGATGATGAACAGGGAGGCTTGGCGTGCTGCGATTCACGGGGTCGCAAAAAGTCAGACACAACTGAGCGACTGAACTGAACTGTTAAATAAGGAGATTCAGCTTGATGATCTTGGTGGCCTTATCCTATCCCTTAAAAGTTTCAAGAGTGAAAACAGAAGTTTCTCAGAGTAGAAATTCTGTCTCAAACCTGAAACAGAAATCCCGCTTGAGTTTCCAGCACATTCTACTGTTTTTGGACTTTCCAATCTCCAAAATTTCATGAGCCAGATCCTTAAAGTAAATCTCTTTTTTGCAAGTATGCTTGTTCTGTTCTATTGGTTCCAATTCTCTGCAGAACCCTGACTGATATGAAAGGGATGACAAAAATCAGGAGCGACTATAGCCCAGGAAGCACTGACTTGCTGGCTGTGTTTCTTCTCTCAGCAGAAACCCCAAGTGAATGTACACATTCATTTTCTAGTTTGGGTTTAACCTTTATCTCACTCCTTTCATCTCATTCACCCTCTGCTTCTTTCTTTCCCCAAAGTTCCTAAAAGAGTCCCTTGGGCTGTTAAAAATGTTGCCACTCACTGAATTGAACTGTTCTGGATATTTTCAATAACTGAGTTCATTACAGTGTAGTTGGAATAAGATATAATCTTGTTTTCACTGGCAATTTTAAAAGCTCTTTTAAGAAATACCTCCAGGTTCAATCTACTTTGCAAATAGAAAGTGATTTCCTTACTGTTAACCAATTCAATTAGATTTCCATTTACTGAGAGGTTCTAAAGTACAAGGGAGGAAGCCAAGAGAAGTGATGCTGGCCTCAGAGTGGGCTGCCCCCTGGAAGCCTACAGTCGACTGAGTGAAGCTGTCCTTCACTTGCAGGGCATGGAGAGCCACACAGCCACGCCCTCCATCGCTGACCCTGCTCACATAATGAAGTGCATTTATGATATCGTTGTCAGCCATTAGCTCTCACAGAGCTGCCAAACTCCAGTCCTTTGGTCTCAAATTCCTGTAACATTTTTTTCTTTGAGGGGAGCTGGGGGATGGGAGTTTGCTGGAGATGATCTGCATATCTCTTTGCTTCTTCTGATGATATAGTGGCAGAAGTGGAAATATCATTTCAAGAAGCAATAGAAGGTTAGGTATGAACCTACATAAATCTAAACATTATGTAATTTGGGAAATGGAGAAAGGAAAAGATCAGGATCAAATGAAACAATTGGCAAATTTTCCAGAACATTACTCAGTTGATAAATTTTATCCTTGATTCATTTCTTTCCTTTTTTTCTCCCATCCAGTGTCTGAGCAGGTCCTAATGGGTCTGCTTTTAAATGCATCCTGATTCTGATCACTTCTCTTACATCACCTCTGGCCACATAATTTATCTTCCCTTTTTCCAGGACCAAAACCCCTGTGGACTTTTCTCTACATAGTAGCTGGAGTGATCCTTTCAAATGTAAAACAGAACTTGTCTTCTATTTGAATCTTCTAGCAACTTCCCAAGTCATGGAATAAAATACAATTTTCTCATCCAAATCCACAAATCACCATGTGACTTGGCTACTACAGGTACCTCTGTCCTCATTTCCTGCTACTCGGCTTCTTAGCTCTCTGTTCCAGCCACGTTGGCCTTTGGTTGGCTGCCTTTTATGCTTCTAAGTCCTCAGGCCATTGTCACCTGCTGTTCCTCCCTCCTGCCATGCTGTTGCTTAGGTTGCTACCTAGCTAGCTTTGCATCATTTTCTTTACCGTAATTATCATCTGCCATTATATCATGCATTTATTTACACATTTGTCAGTAATCTCAGTTGAAATGTAAGCTCCAGGAGAACAGTTGCTTTTTTGTTGCTATTGGTCATTACTGTATATCCTCCTTGCTTTTTCAGAACAGAACCTTAGATAGTCCTAAGGAGGGGCTGGGTAAATGAATGAGAAAATCTCTGAGCTCTGAGTTCAGTGGCTAAGGATATCTGAGTGGCTAGAATCTCTAGAGTGTGGTTCTCAGACATTACTGTGTATCCAAATCCATTGGGAAACTTGTTAAAACTTATGAGTTTGAGCTCATTTTGTTCTAGACTAAGACTTTCCCAATCTGCATTTCACACACACATTTCAAGGGTCCTAGTTCGCTCTTGTGTACCTGGCTTTAATTGAAGTCTTGGCAGATAGATAATCCACAGAAGCTATTTTATTTCCAGGTGACCAGGAATTAATTACAAACACACATGGTTCAGTGGGCTTCCCAGGTGGCACCAGTGGTAAAGAACCCACCTGCCAATGCAGGAGACAAAAGAGATATGGGTTAATCCGAGGGTTGGGAATATCCCCTGGAGGAGGGAATGGATACCCACTCCAATATTCTTACCTGAGACTCCCATGGACAGAGGAGCCTGGTAGGCTACAGTCCATAGGGTCGCAAAGAGTTGAACATGACTGAAGTGACTTAGCATGCAGATATGCATGCAGCATGCATTCATGGTTCTGAGGGATATGTGATATGAAGGTTGGGGATTGATTTCATAAGTTGATGTTAGAGGGAATTTATTGAGCTTTGAGTGGAAAATGATGGAAAGAAGAAAGTAGAGACTATTTTATACATGGAAGCATTTTATACCTAGATAAAGCATTGACTGATTGCTTAGGGAGGCCCAATATTTGAGATGATTGCTTTTTACAATTAAATATAAAATTTATAACCAGCAAATTCAGTCTATTTTGAATGATGCAAATAAGGGCCATTTTTTTTTAATTCATCTTCAGTGAAACCCCTTTAGATATTTAAAATGTCAAAGGTAGTATTTTACTCTTCAGGTATAGAAGAGAGTGATTAAGTGATTTTAGCCAGAGTAATAATTGTTTCTCACACAGCTGTAAAGGAGATAGAGTATGTAATGTCCTTATGTGTGTGAACATCTTAGGATTTGTGGATATGACAGCTAAGTGAATAAGTCCTTGTTACTACATCTCATCAGATAGAATCTTCTAACTGCATTAGCCAAGGCTGCCCAAGGCAATCAACCCACCACTTCTCCACTTTATTCCTCCCAGAGAAGACAATAGAAGAAAGGCAGTGAGGAGTTATCAATCAGCTTGGATTCTAAATAAGGACTTCGGGAGAAGGAAATAGCTAGGAAAAGATTTGTTAGGGCCACTTAAAGTATCAACACAGGTCCACACTATCCACTGATACCATACATTATTGTTACTACTAACAGTCCCTCATTAGAATAAAGGTCCTTCATTAAAAATATTATATATATATATATAAATTCTACAAAGTACCAAGTAGTGCTCATATAGAGAATGGGTTAATTTTTGTTTTTGTAGTTATTGGAATATAACAGGAAAAAAGTTACAAATTATACATGAATTCAAAGGTCATACCTGTTTGGTTTTAAAATAAACTTATTAGTTTACTTATTATTTTAAAAGTTATTTAAATGCCTATTTTGTGCAGGTTCTATTACAAGCACTGGAATATCAAAGATAGCAGATAGTACCTGCATCAAGGCCTACTGTTTTTCTTTATGCATTTATTATTGCCTGGCATTATGTGTGTTTTTTTTTTATATGTGTGTAATGTCCATTGTTGTGGGTGATATAGCTGTATGTGTGAGACTACCTATCTCCCTCATCCAAATGTAAGCTTCTGTTTTGTTCATTGCTGACTATATCCCCAATGCATAGAGTATTCATATAGTATAAAGTCATTATATAAAACATATGTTTTAAAAAATAGATAAGCATAAAGTGCAGTGAAAAGATAGCAGAGGAGAACCAGCTCAGCCTGAGGAATGAGGAAAATCCTCAGCCAAGATTCACTAGGGAGCAAGTCACAAAGAGATTCTGAAGAGTGAAAACAAGGCATTTAGGAAAAACCGTGAGCTGTACTTCTGGAGCAAAGAGTGTGTTGGTGAAAAGAAGAGGAAAGAGAAGTATGGCAGAAGAGGAAAGCAGGAGATCACAGTGGGCCTTGGACTCCACGTTGAGGAGTCTGGATATTTTCTTCAGGCAAAGGGTCCAGATGGGTCTGCTGGATGCCTGTAGGTTTGACCTGTCTGAGTCCATTCCACCTTCCTCTGGCAACACTGCCTGGACATTCACTTGTTGCATGTGACTGAGGAGGGCCTGACTGCATCTCCTAGGCTCTGGGGACAGACCTGTGACCTAGACCTTGGTATTTAGTTTTCTATCTTCCTGGTCAGAGGGATCGATTTCTGCACGATAATGTGACTCAAGTTGGTGCCAAAAGACTTAATCTTGGAACCTTTTTTTGGTTGGAACTATCTGGTATAAGAAAGTACTCTTGCACTGAGGTTGAAAATCTTTGATACTATAAACTTTGGGGATACCACGAAAGAAGGATCTACTAAAATAAAACTAATATAAAGGAAAGAAATATTAAGATATGAAGAGATATGCTCTCTGATGACATTGTTTAAACATCTGGATTTAGCCACATGTAAAATTAAAACCTTTGCTGGACCTTCCAGTTGTGTGGGCCCCCAACGTCCTCTGACCTCTTTTTTTTTTTTTTTTTAGCCAGTTAGATTTTCTTAAGCCAGTACATTAGATTTCTCTCTCATTCACAGAAGAATCCTAGCTGTTTGAGAATTGAAGAAATTGGAGGCTAGATGCCAGAAAGAAGGTGTGTATGACAGAGAGATTTTGAGATTTCTGGAGAAAATTGAACTGTTAAACTGCTGAAGGCTCTGGTGATTAGGTATGTCAAGTCAAGACTAGAGAACAAAATATGAACCATACCAGATTGGGCAGGGATCTGAGGGCTAAAGAAGTTTGTGAACTGTTAATATGAACTATCAGAAACCAAAGGCCCTGTCTGGATTTCTCTAGAATCCAAGCTGCTAAATTGGAATAGTTAAATTTTCACTAAAGGCTGAGGGCAAGGCAGTGATGTGGGGTGGGGCCCTGGCTGAAAGGCTAATATAGGCATATCAAGCTGGTCCAAGCAGAGCTGTTTACCTTTATGAAGCCTGTTTTCACATGCATTTTATATTCTGGAATTAATCACAATACAGAGCTTATTTACATTTAGAAAGTGGTCTGAAAGTGTAGATGATTAACTATGGAGAATAGGAATGGGAGGAAAGAAGCCAGATTACACATCTGGCTGTGAAGGGAAAAATTCTTTCTTGACTAGGGTTCCACTTGCCCACTGGGCATGACTCTTTGGCAGATTCCACCAGTGTCCTCCATGACTTAGAACGACTCTGAATCAGTTTTTAATCAAAGACCACCCATGTAATCATTCCATCTTGGGTGGATCTATTTGCAAATGGGCATTGTGGCTAGCAATATAACTGTATTGGTCCAAGTTAGTGTAAAAGTGTCTCTGAAGTAGTTTACTTACAACTTCTTTGTACTGAGAAATCTATCCTTCAAAACTCTAAATACCATCTCTTATTTCAAATGATGCCTGAGGGGTTTATGAATCTGCAGTCTTTATCACCTAACAGCTTGAAACTCTCCTAATGTCTGGATTGAGCATCTGTACTCACATGAAAAGATGCTTCAGTTCAGTGGCAGAGATATAAATCAAGATAAAGGAAGTACTTCTGAAGTTTCAATGCAGATACCACTTGACAGTACTGCCCAGCCATAACTCTGACAGTAATCTGTGATAAATGATCAATGCCTGTCAATGCTCTAGGGTAACAAGGCCATTATCAAATAAAAATTGGCTGGGACTAGAATATATACTTCATTTGAATGCAACAGAGGATGAGATGGCTGGATGGCATCACTGACTCGATGGACGTGAGTCTGAGTGAACCCTGGGAGTTGGTGATGGACAGGGAGGCCTGGCATGCTGCAATTCATGGGGTCGCAAAGAGTCAGACATGACTGAGCAACTGAACTGAACTGAAAAGGAAAGGCGGAGCTCATCCAACCATTATATTAAAGGAAAAATCTAATATATTCTGTTTTTTAAATTTAACCAGGGGTGACATTTTAAAATACCATTCAGGTTGTATTATTGACATCACTGCTGGAGATGATGCACTGAAGAGATGAAGTGACACACTTCCTTTGTTACTGACACATTGTCTGCCTGTTCCCATTTTAGAAGAGGACAAGGAAGTCAGGAACTGGAAAACCCAAGCAGCCACAGGGATACCTATAATTTCCTTGAGATAGTACTGGCCTATTTTTATTTCACTTAAATCTGAAGAAGTTTATAAAATGTTATCCATAACACTCCTTTGAAGATTCTATTTTTCTGATGTTATATCACTGTGATTCAGAAAGAATAACAGAGGTTGATAGAAAGTACACTTGAAAAATGTTAAAAATCAAACTGATAGAAACAGTGTCTGGAGTAGAAGCTAAAATGAACCATAGATAATGTATTTTTCTTGCTTATAAAAACACATACTGCTGCTGCTACTGCTAAGTCACTTCAGTCATGTCCGACTCTGTGCAACCCCATAGACGACAGCCCACCAGGACCCCCTGTCCCTGGGATTCTCCAGGCAAGAACACTGGAGTGGGTTGCCATTTCCTTCTCCAATGCAGGAAAGTGAAAAGTGAAAGGGAAGTCGCTCACTAGTGTCCTACTTCGCGACCCCATGGACCGCAGCCTACCAGGCTGCTCCATCCATGGGATTTTCCAGGCAAGAGAACTGGAGTGGGGTGCCGTTGCCTTCTCCATAAACACATAAGAACTTCATAAAACATTGTGACATAACACTCAGTACCCTGTGTGTAACTGAGAACTCATCTTGACTGGAAAAGTCTTCTCTGGCAGTCAGTCATTCATTCAAAAAGTGCTTAATTGGTATTTTCTCAATTCTAGTCACTGAGGAAAGAACAATAAACATAGTAGACCGGACCTTGGTGTCTATCCTGGGGAAGCTTGGAGTCTAATAAAGAGACAGAGGTTATAAAAATAATTACACAAATGAATTAATTATACACATACTCAATATTATGGTAAGTCTTAAAGTGGAAAAGTACAGAATGTCATGAGAACAAATCACAAGGGCACCAATATAAATTAATTCCTACCTGGATACTTCCCATCTCTTTATTTGGTTCAGACATTAAAGAATCCATCTGCAAGGCAGGAGAGCTGGGTTTGATCCTTGGGTTGGGAAGATCCCTTGGAGAAGGGCATGGCAACCCACTCCAGTATTCTTGCCTTGAAAATTCCATAGACAGGGGAGCCTGGCGGGCTACAGTCCATGGAGTCACAAAAGAGTCTGAGAAGTTAATACTTTTCATCTCTTTGTGTATTATGTTAAACTTTTCCTATGGCCCTTATTGTAAACATTTAATTTTGAAATTATGTAGATTTTTGGAAAGCTGCAAAGATAGTACAGAGAGAGCCCATGTTTATCCAGTTTCTCCCACTGAACACATCTTACTTAACTGTTGTATAATATCAAACCCAGGAAACTGATATTAATATAAAGTATGTATAAGTGAAAGTGAAAGTGGTCACTCAGTTGTGTCCGACTCTTTGTGACCCCACGGACTGCAGCCCACCAGGCTCCTCCATCCATGGGATTTTCCAGGCAAGAGTACTGGAGTGAGTTCCCATTTCCTTCTCCAGGGATCTTCCCGAGCCAGGGATCGAACCCAGGTCTCCCGCATTATAGGCAGACGCTTTTACCATCTGAGCCACCAGGGAAGGACCTAAAGTATGTATAGTTCTATGTAATTTTACTACACATTAGTTGCATGTAACCATGACTGCAACCAAGATACAAAAGTCTTCTACCACTGCAAAGGTTTCCCTCCTGCTCCTGCTTTATCATCAGTTACATCCACTGACCCCTCCCCACCACTGTCATTAAGTTCTGGAAACCACTAATCTGTTCTTCATCTCTATAATGTTGTCATTTCAGAAGTATTATATAAATACAATCATACATATGTAATCTTTTGAGCTTGGCTTTTTTCACTTGGCATGATGCCCTTGAGATCCAGCCAAGCTGTTGCCTGTATCAGTGATTCTTACTTTTTATTGGGCTATTACTTCACAGTGTGAATGTATAATAGTTTGTTTAACCATTCACCTGTATGCGTGCTAAGTTGCTTCAGTGTCCAACTCTTTGCGACCCTATGGACTGTAGCCCACCAGGCACCTGTGTCCTTGGAATTCTCTAGGCAAGAATACTGGAGTGGGTTGCCATGCCCTACTCCAGGGGATCTTCCTGACCCAGGGATCAAACACACATCTCTTGCATCTCCTGCACTGGCAGGTGGGTTCTTTACCACTAGTGCCACCTGGGAAGCCCAACCCTTTACCTTTTATAGGATATTTTGGCTATTTCCTATAAACTTCTAAATATATTAATTATAGTTATTATTATTAATTATAACCATTATTTTTGACCCAACATCTGAGATTTTTGCAGGTTTGTTTTATTGACTAAGTTTCTTTCTCTTGATTATGGGCATTTTCCCCCCTATTTCTTCTCATGTCCAGAAATCTTTTATTATTAAACCAGACATGTTGGTGATATACCATAGAGACTGGATTTTGTTATCCTCCCTGACATTTCCTGAGTTTTGCTTTGAAATTAAGTTAAATTACTGACAGATCTCCTAGAATGTGTAGACTTGGTTTTATGAGTTGTTAGGCTGAGTCTATTTTTCCCTCAACTCAAGGGGAATTTCTTATTCTTGTGACTTAGTCTTTCTAAGGTGTGATCTTTTTAGGAGTTTTAATGGAAAGCTTAATGTATTTACCGACTGCCCTAAATGGCTGGATTCAGACTCCACCCTGACTTCCACACGGCAGATGTGAAATCTCTGTTCATCTCTCCCCCTCTCCTAGCCTTTCAGCTGCTTTTTTTCTCTCTGGTATTCTTGGCATTTTACCTATATTTGTATTTCAAGGATCAACCAAGGATTCACGGGAAGTTTATACTTAGAATTTGAGTTTCTCTTGTGGCTCACTTCCTCCTAAAATTTCTAGGAACTCTGGAAGCATCAAACTCCATGCTCTCTTTATCAGATCAACAAAACTTCACTTTTTTTGGCTGATATTTCCCTGCCCTGCATCTTCCAGACTGGGGAGTAGCCCTCAGGGAGGAAGCTGTATAAATACTCATTTATACAGTGAGATTCCCTTCACTGGGGTTTGATTCCCTCCTAGTTTTTGCTCGTTTTCAGTTACTCTCTCATGTCTTCAAGCATATTAAAAATTTTTTTTCCTCAGGATTTATGATTTTTAATCTATCAGAAGGTCAATTTGATTTAAACAGCTCTTCCATGTCTTACTTAACATGATCTGTTTTTGAATTTTGGCATAAATGTGTTTACTTATGTTTCTATGAAAAGCATCTGTGGCATTCCAAGTCTAGCTTTCCATGGATAAAAATACGTCTTTATTTTCTTTATATGTTTCATCTTCTGACAACTGAGGGATTTTTCTGAAATTTCTCTTGGAAGTCAAATTTAAAAAGTCAATTTGAAAATCAAATAAACATTTGTTGATTTGAGATCCAATGAAACCTTACTTTAAGTCCAGTGTTGCTCAAAACACCTGCTTATGAGATAAAGATCAGTTAGATGGAAACATTTTACTTATTTATTAGCTAGTCAGTAAGTCCCCTTTAGAGCAATATATGTTACACCTCTAGATTTGATATGGCATATGAGCCTTTCTGCCAGCCTTTATTTGTCTGTTTGCTATTGTTTAGTCGTTATGTCAGACTCTTTTGAGACCATATGGACTGTAGCCTGCCAGGCTCTGGCCATGGAATTTCTTAGCCAAGAATACTGTAATGGGTTGCCATGTCCATCTCCAGGGCATTTTCCCAACCCAGGGACTGAATCCATATCTCCTACCTGGCAGGTGGATTCTTTACCCCCAAGCCACCTGGAAAGCCTTAGCACCTTAGAAAATTCTTTGATATCCTGGGATAGAATCAAGGCAGAGTGTGGTTAAAGTTTGTTTTATAATATTTTTATTTTATCTGAATAATCTGACTTCAGGTTGGTTGACTTACCCACCTAGTTACTCTCCTAGAAAATGCTGCTTTTCTAGCCAATTGAAAGACCTTGTTTTCTTCTTTTTATTACCCCAAATGCTATGTACCTTTCAGTGTTTATCCAGTTCATATCTTCTGAACTTTCCTACCAAGGAATCTCTACCATTTTATCTATGTCGGGTTTTTACTCATGATAAATCAGTTCGTACACATTTCAAGCTCTGCAGAGGACCAACCAGTAGATTAGAAGTAACTGAGATGGGAATGGGAGTAGAAAAGAGGTAGCCTTGAAAACCACTGCTAAGATACTTCTAAAGCTGGTCTGGCTACAATCAGATAATAGGAAGATTTTCCTTTCAGATCTATCCAAGATAAATGCTTTCCTGTCTTATTTTATAATTCAATCATAGTTTTCTTTCCAGCCAGATCAGAAGGTTCTTGCGGGCAAGGATCATGACAACCCCTTTCCCTGTAGGACTGAACATAGTGCTTTACACAGGAGTAACATTTTATTTGAGAGTGTTGCTTGCTTGAATTTTGACCATTTGGCTGAATCTATAGGTTTTCTTCATTTATAATTTTTTAGTTACTTGACACTGTTTGTCAAATTTTGATATCCTACTAAATAGCACAAAGATGCACCTTGAAGATTAGTAATTTGACTTCTGCCTGATTCTTCAGCCACTGCACATATTACTTTATTTCTCCCTCACTTACCATGCTCTTGCTACACTGGTCTTCTTTCAATACTTTTACATATCATGCAACTGTTTGCCTAGAATGGACATGGCATGGTTGCCACTTTCATCACCCAGCTGTCTGATCCGATGGTAATTCCTCAGCGAGGTTTTCCTGGTCACCTGATCAATATTTCCTGTTCCCTTGAGAATGTTCAAGAGAATGTTCCTCTGACATTTTCTTGCCCAATACTCTGTTTTACTTTCTTTGTGAAAGTGAGTCACTCATTTGTGTCTGACTCTTGGTGACCCAATGGACTATACAGTCCATGGAATTCTCCAGGCCAGAATACTAGAGTGGGTAGACTTTCCTTTCTCCTGAGGATCTTCCCAACCCAGGGAGATCAAACCCAGGTTTCCTTCATTGCAGGCAGATCCTTTACCAGCTGAGCCACAAGGAAAGCCCATTTTCTTTGTAGCACTTTCTTTTATCTGAATTATTCTCTCAATAGTTGATTGTTTGCTTCCTGCCTGTCTTCTCATGTTAGCGTCTAAACTCCAGGGGGGCAAGGAAACTCCTTTCATTAACAGCAGTATCCTCAATGCTCAGAACCGTGAATGAATATTGAGTTGTCACCCAACTGTGTGCCATCTTCAAAACAATTTGTCATGGATCCAGTATTTCAATGCACATAATTGTCAAATGGTTTTACTGATAAATGGCATGAAAGTAGGGACTAGGGACTAGGGATTTTTCAAAGGAATAAACAAAGCATTATTTTCAATTTAATTACACAGTGAGAGCACAAGTCATAGGATCTACCAGTGAAAAGTAAAGGAGAAATATTGACAGTGTCTTGAATATAATGATTGTTGCTGTTCAGTTGCTGATGAGTATCAGACTATTTGCAGCTTCATGGACTGCAGCACGCCAGACTTCCCTGTCATTCGCTATCTCCTAGAGTTTGCTCAAACTCTTGTCTATTGAGTTGGTGATGCTATCCAACCATCTCATCCTCTCTCCCTGCCTTCTTCTCCTGCCCTCAATCTTTCTCAGCCTTAAGCCCTTTTCCAGTGAGTCAGCCCTTGGCCTCAGGTGGCCAAAGTATTGGAGCTTATTGAGTATTTACTGTGTGTACTTATTGAGTATTTACTGCGTACTAGGTTAGACCTTTAAAATACTAGAATATAAACTATCAAATATTAGACTTTGAAAAAAAATACCAAAACTCATTTAGTCCTTATGGTAACTGAGAGAGAGGTATACTATAGTCATCATTTTCTGGTTGATAACATTGAGAACAGGAGTTAGATAAGGAGTAACATAGGTTGATTTGCCTGGAGTTCTAAAGCCAGTAACTGGACTTCCTTGGTGGCTCAGATGGTACGAACATCTGCCTACAATGCAGAAGACTCGGGTTCAATCCCAGGAAGATCCCCCTGGAAAAGAAACTGGCAGCCCACTCCAGTACTCTTGCCTGGAAAATCCCATGGACAGAGCAGCCTGGTGGGCTGTAGTCTATGGAGTCGCAGAATCAGACACGACTGAGCAACTTCACTTTCACTTTCTAAAGCCAGTAAGTGGCAGAGCTGGGAATTAACCCCAAGCAGCTGGATTCCATTCTGTGGTTGTAACCGCTGTGCTGCCGTGCCTCATTGCCACTTATGAGTAAGAGTTTGTTCTTACTTCTTTAGTTCTCTCATTTATTGATAAAGTAGAGCTGGAATTATTTCGCATATAGTCTCACAACTATATAGTTTAGAATAAGGAATCATGGACTTGCAGGCCCATGTACGTTATTTATCTATGTAAAATTCCACTGAACATCTCCGATTCTCAGTTTCCAGTTATGCAACATGAAGGGTACTTTGAGCCTTGTTAAAGATAAACTAGTATTTTATGATATTTTATTTTCTTGTGGGAGCCCTGAGTACCATACTGCTGCTAAATTGCAGAAGAAAACTGTTAGGAATATTTCATAGATTGTGCTGTGCTTAGTCACTCAGTCACGTCCGACTTCTTGCGACTCTGTGGACTTTAGCCTGCCAGGCTCCGCTGTCCATGGGACTCTCCAGGTAAGAATACTGGTATGGGTTGCCATGCCCTCCTCCAGGGGATCTTCCCAACCCAGATATCGAGCCCAGGTCTCCCACACTGCAGGAGGATTCTTTACCATCTGAGCCACCAGGGAGGCCCATGGATACTGGAGTGGGTAGCTTATCCGTTATCCCTACCCAGGAATCAAACCAGGGTCTCCTGCATGGAAGGTGTGTTCTTTATCAGCTGAGCTACCGGGGAAGCCCTGTTTAATAAATTACCTGGACTTTATTCATCTCCAGTTTGTTTTTCTCGTTAGCGCTCTGGTCTTGTTTGCCAGCTCCTTTCTTCTGAGGGCCTTTTCCAAAAAAGATGTAATTTACAAAGGCATATTCCAGCAGAGCCAGGAACACAAACACAAAGCAACCCATCAGGTAAATGTCAACGCTTTGACATAAGGAATCTTTGGCAGGGTCTCCCTGAGGTGAGTGCTGATGGTGGTCATTGTCAGCACTGTGGTGATTCCTATGAAACAGAAAAACACAGCTCAGCTGAATGCACTTGTTAAGTTTCCTGCTGAAGACAGATGACAGATGCCATTCTCTTGTTAGTATCCCAGAATGATGGCAGTGATACAACAAACCACGGGGCAAAAAGGGCAGACAGTTTAAAAGACAAAGCTGCAGGCTCCTTACATAGTTCATGCGTGAATCATAAAATAGGATGCTCTGTCAGTGTTGGGTTGAAAACTGTATTTTAAAAAATAATGCACAAAGGAGAAAGAAAGGTAGATGGAAATATTAAAATCTCATTGATTCATCCAGTGTTTACTGCCACATGCCCCTCATTCTGCTACATGCCACCTTCTTTCCTTCCTTCTCTCAGCATCTGTCATGTCCATCCTAAATCTGCTCTTGTAATACTAATCCCCACGGCAGCCACTACCAAACTGGAAGGCAGTGACCAGTTTAAGGAGAATTATTTCATTGCATGAAACTAATATACTCAGGTATTAGGGTCAATATTGCTTTTTAAAAGGATAATGCAACATTCATAGTGAGTTGACATGGAAAGAAGTAACTAATAAAGTTCATGATTTGCATCAAGTATTTGATATATGTATTTTAAAATATAATAAAATCTTACTGACTTTCCCCCCTCAAATATTACCTCTAGTTCCTTGATTCCAGAGACTAGAGTGAGTTAGTTCCCTGGAGTCAGGAAAAGACTTCCTAAAAATTCAACTTGTTAAAGAAATTTAAGATTGTAGTCTTTTAGAAGGAAGAGTTTTGCTTTGTCTACTTTGTTAAATGTATCATTATTAACAGTATAATCTTTGTGTGTCTGTGTAACATTTTGTGTTGATGATGGTGATGAAACAATGATTGGGGAAAATAAGAAGTGATATTCCTATTAAATCCTAAACTATGCTGTAATACTGATATTGCACACCTGTATAGGACTTCCTGGTGGCTCGGATGGTAAAGAATCTGCAGTGTGAGAGACCCAGGTTTGAACTCTGGGATGGGAAGATCCCCTGCAGAAGGGAATGGCTACCCACATCAGTAGTCTTGCCTGGACAGAGGAGCCTAGTGGGCTACAGTCCATGGGGTCACAATGAGTTGGACATGACTGAGTGACTAATATACACACATAGTGATTTTACAGTTGTGAACACATCTCTGAATTCTATGCAGTCGTAACAGCCTGCTAAGTGGGATAGGGCAGGCATATTATTCCCATTTTATAGCTAAGTAAACAGAGACTCTGAGATTAGCTATTTTACTGTAGATCACTGATCTAGGGGCAAAAAGGCAAGGAGGTATGAAGCAAAGGCATTTAAAATAAAAGCAAAACCTAAAACTTGATGGAGTTTCTTAAAAATAAAGACAAGAAATGTAAAATGGATACTAAAGACAAAGGAGAACTGGCAAAGGGCATAGAAGTTCAAAAATGATAAGGGAATAAAATAGTTTCAACCTCATTTGCGAGTGAGATTATTTTATTTGGATTCCCTGATTTGACTGCCCAGCTTTAGGAGAACAGAGGCAGTCAAAACTACTGTGCAAAAAGTTTAAATCGCTGACATCAGTAATGGATTTAAATGTCTGGACTAATATGAAATGCTCTCATGAGTGGTCCTATTCACTTTTTTGAATAAAATTTTAAATTTCTCATAATGTAATTCTATCTAACCTCTGATATAGAAACAAACGATTCATTTAAAATACATCAATTTCATTTCTGCTTCTAGTCCTTGGCTTAAATTTTTTTAAGCAAGGTGAGGGGTGGTAAATAAATTTATTTTCTACTTAATTAGGTTTAAACTACCTTAGGTTTTACATTTCAAAAGACAGTTTTATTCACTATCTTTATATTCTGACATCTCTAATCAAAATATTGCTAGCTTGGAGGATAGATGTGTAAAAAAGAACTGCAATTCATGACCTTGATGGTTCATATTCCCTGCTGTGGACATTGTCCAATGGTTTCTTTAACCATGGCATATATATGTATTCATGTTCACATTCAAATAATATGTGCACATACATATGTGTGATATGATAAACTATTTGTCTAGTTTCCTTAGTCTTGGAATGTTCAAAGGTTGATGAGGGGGTGCTAGCACTTGATTTTGTGAGCCTTACTCAACCAATAGAAATGAGCTGTAGACATGATGACTAGTCTAGGGGTGAAACGTTATGCTGATTATTTAATCTAGTTCTGTAGTCTCAGAAGACCTAGGTATGTTAGCTTAGTCACAAATGATGCTCTTTTGCACACGCATATGGATGTGTGTATGTGTATGGGCGTGTGTGCGTGTGCATGAATAATCCCAGAAGATGATAAATGAAATGGCTCTGGGTCAAATAATAAGGCCGACCCACACATACCTAGATTCATCAGACAGATCGTACATATTCTAACTTTCCAAGGAATCCTTTAAAATTAAATACAGCCCTTCAGCTTAGAGCAATTATTCAGTCATGGCAAGATTAATTCTGAATTTTGTTCTTCAGGAAAAAAACCATTTTATTCTGTCCTGATTACAGATCATTAATACAGCTGATGAATATCTGTACCTTTCTCAAGTGCAAGAAGCTCCATTTAAGGGAAATTCAGATAGATGCAATTTAACTACATTTAATATTCAAAAGATAGTATTGACATAGCTTGTGAATGGTTACAAGATTTAGCTTTCTTCAGGTCCATTTGAGAATAATGTAATAATGTTCTTCACCAAAGAAAGCAGGAACCAAGGAAGAAATCGCAAAGTTAGTAAAAATTAGTGTAATGAGAATTTAAAAATATGCTCTAAGAAGCACTTATATATGGTTGAATGTACTCCAAGATTATTATTTTTTTTAATTTTGTTAAATTGATAAAAAGACGTTATGTTGTAAAACATGCACTCTGTTAAGTGCTTACACGTGATGTTTTATTACCAAGCACCCTGAGGGCACTCTCATCCTTTGGCTCTCTATGTGAGAAGCGCTTGCCCATACTGTTTCTCACTGGTTGTTATTTGAGGTGAAATCCCACCAGCCCTCTGGGGTGCTGGAATGCATTACCTAGTGCAACTCTGGCTGCAGATGCATCATAATTGATCCAAAACGACACCCAGGACAGAATTGTAATCAGTGTGGAAGGCATGTAGGTTTGCAAAATGAAGTAACCAATGTTTCTTTTTAGACGAAAACTTAGTGACAGTCGTGGGTATGCCCCTGAATGGAAAAAAAGAAGAAAAAAATCAGATGGTCATTTGGTTGGCTCCATCTTCTTTCTCAGCACCCCTAGTACATTTGGGGGCAAAGTCTCACCTGTTGTGAACTCCACCTTCTTGGACACCATCTTGTAATCAACAATTGAAAACTGAGGGAGCTCTATTTTATTCACTCCTGTTACTGCGCCCTCTCCTCCATTCCAGTAAAACTCAATGTCATCAGTGGTGTAGCCATCTGAAATGAGGAAACAGCATAGTTAGATGGAGTTCAGTTGGCCTAGAAATTCATTTTGAAGACAGTCGGGAATCTGAGAAAAAATTGCCAGTGACTGATGATAGGATGATGTGTTAAATTAGGATGACAAAAAAGATCTGTTGAGTGCTATTTCTGATAGGCTGGTTGTGATTGAGTTGAGCAGAGGGACACAGCTGGCCTTGGTGAACATAAGCTCTGTGATCATTCAGTGATATCCACTATCACTGCTGCATATTTACTCTCATTGTGTTTACCAATGTAGATTAGAGGATACCTGGATTCTAGGTGTTTTGGTGTAGAAGACTCTTAAGAGTGCCTTAGACTGCAAGGAGATCAAACCAGTCAATCCTAAAGGAAATCAACCCCGAATATTTATTGGAAGAACTGATGCTGAAGCTGAAGCGCCAATACTTTGGTTAGGATGACAAAAAAGATCTGTTGAGTGCTATTTCTGATAGGCTGGTTGTGATTGAGTTGAGCAGAGGGACACAGCTGGCCTTGGTGAACATAAGCTCTGTGATCATTCAGTGATATCCACTATCACTGCTGCATATTTACTCTCATTGTGTTTACCAATGTAGATTAGAGGATACCTGGATTCTAGGTGTTTTGGTGTAGAAGACTCTTAAGAGTGCCTTAGACTGCAAGGAGATCAAACCAGTCAATCCTAAAGGAAATCAACCCTGAATATTTATTGGAAGAACTGATGCTGAAGCTGAAGTGCCAATACTTTGTCCACCTGATGCAAAGATCCAGCACAATGGAAAAGACTCTGATGCTGGGAAAGATTGAAGGCAAAAGGAGGAGAGAGCAGAGGATGAGATGGTGAGATAGCATCACTGACTCAAGGGACATGAATTTGAGTACACTCCAGGAGATAGTGAAGGACAGAAGAGCCTGGTGTGCTGCAGTCCCTGGGGTCGCAAAGAGCTGGACACGGCTTAGTGACTGAAAAACATTTAATCACAACAAGTGTAATAATAGAGCACATATTTGTTAAGAGAGCAATAGAAAGAATAAAGGGATGAAGTATAATGAAAGGACAAATTGGTAAAGATCTGTTAAATGATCAAGACATTCAAAATAGCAGTCTCTTTTTTTAAAAAATAAACTTAGGCAAGCTTCTATTTATATCTTTTGATTATAGCTAATATATATGTGAAAATTTTAGGAACCATATGATCTTTTGATGATATTTTTATATCTTAATACTTATGAGAGTGAGCTTTAAGCAATTTAAGGAGAACATGAAGAGGACTATAGATTGTGGCAGAAGGGTCTATCCTGAAATCTATTCTCCCTTTCATTTTCACTCCCACTTGCCAGTAGTCTATTTAAGGTTATAGAATAGATCATATATTATCATATATTAGAATAGCTTGTATAAAAACATTGAATTGATATATCTAAAATTCACTTAAGACATAGAGAAGGCTATATTTGTATCTTTCTATCTTCTAGAGACAAAGAGGGTATTTCTGAGTTTCTTTTCTTTTTTAGTTAATCCTTTTGTTTTCAGCCTGTATTCTCATCTTCAAGCTCTGCACTGATATCCACCTATCCCAAAGACCTGCTCTTCTCCCCTCTTCAGAGGAGAAGCCTCTGGTCTTGGAGTGGAGGTGCGGGACCAGGCGTCTGGAGACTTGATTGCTTAGACTCTCTGTTTTTCTGTTAATAGTCCCACCTTCATCCCTCCTGCCAAAGCTATTTTATTAGGAACTTCCTGAACTTTTTTTTGATGGGGAGGGGTCTGTGTAAAATATGTTTACCCGCTAAGTTTATTTTTTATTTATATTCACCTCAAATGAAAAAGCATTAAATTCTTTTCCATTTAGAAAGGAGAGAACCGGGGGACTAAAAGCTTAGGTACTTGGATGGGGGTTAGAACAGTGAGATTAAGGAGGAAAGCTGGGTGTGGGGATGTGGTGGGGCCTACTTAATGAAGGCTGCTACCACTTATGTGACTATTTAGAGTAACTGCTGCTTTCACAGTCCTCTAATAAAATGTGTGTGTGTGTGTGGTAAGTCACTTTGCAACGCTATGGACCATACCCTGCTAGGCTTCTCTGTCCATGGGATTCTCCAGACAAGAATACTAGAGTGGGCTGCCATGCCCTCCTCCAGGGGATTTTCTGAACCCAGGGATCTAACCCACATCTCTAATGTCTCCTGCATTGGCAGGCAAGTTCTTTACCACTAGCACCACCTGGGAATCTCTTAATAATATGTAACGTGAATGTGTTAGTTGCTAAGTTGTGTCCAACTCTTTGCGATGCCATGGACTATAGCCTGCCAGGCTCCTCTGTCCATGGAATTCTGTAGGCAAGAACACTGGAGAGGATTGCCATTCCCTTCTCTAAGGGATCTTCCTGACCCAGGGATCAAACCCAGGTCTCCAGCACTGCAGTCAGATTCTTTACCATTTGAGCCATTCCCTTAATAAGAGAATTTTAAAAGTGGAGAGAGAGAGAGAGAGAGGGAGAGAGAGAGAGAGAGAGAGAGAGAGAGAGAGAGGGAGGGAGGGAGGGAGGGAGAGATGACTACCTCTTTTGCCTCAGTAGGGGAATGACAGCTTGCCTAGAGCCCACCATGCTTTCCACCTAGAACACTGTCTCCATTTAGGGGGCTCTGGCTGTTGGGTCTAAACCCCAAGGGATATGCAAGAAAAACACAACAATATTTGTGAGAAAACCCAGTCATCCTAGGGAAGCAAAACAAGCAGGACATTCAAAATAGATGTCATTTCATGAGAAGAACCATTGGAGAAAGCAGACAAGAGTGTGAATTTCTCATTTCCCACCTTTATTCAAAATTTGGGAACACATAAGGATATACGATTAACATGGAAAAAGTTCCTTACTTCCTTGTTCTGAAACCCATAGGTTTTAATAAAAGAGTGTGTTAGATGAATTGACGAGAAGATGCCCCCGATGAGGCCACATTAGTGGCTTGGATGACAGTTTGAACAAATTACAGAGAAGTGGAAAATATAAGGGCTAATATATGAATAGTGGGCATGAGTGAAAGAAGAAGAGGAGCTGTAACACACAAAACCGAATACAAATTTCCCCGAATTTAATAACTAAATTATTTTGTCTATTGAGGGGCTTATTATATCAGGCAACCCTGATAATCATTCCTGAACTCCAAGATAAAATAATAATTTTACAATCTTCCAGACACAGAATAGAGGGTGTTTTCACAGGAAAAGCTATTAGACTTCAGATACACAGCTTTAGAAAGGAAGGGATTATAGAACAACAATTCAGAACAGCTAGTGTAAAAGCAAAAGGGCTGCAACTCAGAGACTCAAGTGTCCCATTCTCTGCTGAAATACCACTTCCTTCCAGAGAAGACATATAAAGATCTGAGAACCCAGGGACCTATTTGAGGAAACTATGCTACAGAGAACTCCAGTCAAACAAAGGAATTAGGATGGATAACTGGATATCATCAGGGAAAGCACTTTGAAAACAGGGGGAAAGAAGTTTAAGACAATTTTGCTCAAATCTATGGAAACACATTTGAAAATTTGAATAAAACATTATTTTGTTATAGGAAAAGCATTTGCTAAAGCTTGAATCAGGAGAGATAGAAGATCAAACTACATGTGTATGTGTGGCTGAGTCCCTTTGATGTCTATGGAGACTATCACAGCCATACTCCAATATAAAATAAAGTAATTTAAACAAACAAACAAACAAAAAGCTTGATGTTACCGCTTACAAACAAGCACCAGACTCCAACATTTAAGAACTGACAATTCTATTTCTACTTAAGTAATTCCAAAGTATAAGCAAAGAATAAAAACTTCCAAATTATTTTCATAAACAGAACATATTAGTGAAACAAGATCCAGCAGGACATTAAATAACAATGCATAACATAATTAAATAAACAATTCCAGGAGTGCAAATGATTCAATATTAGAAAAATCTAGTAATATACTTCATTATATTAACAGATCTAAGGACAAAAAGGTGCTAAAAAGACATTTGACAAAATTTAATAGTCAGTCTGTTTTTTTAGCAAAACAAACAACACCATCCAATAAATATGACTAATATGGATATTTCTATAATGTGGTAGGATGTAACTTTCTCAGTCTCAAAACCAGAATCATGTTTATTGCGGAAATAGTGGACTATTTCCATGAAAGTTAAGAACAAAATAAGAGTGTCCACTGTCATTGCTATTATTTTCAACATTGTTATGGAAACACCAGCCATTAAATAAGTGAATGAAAATTTTGAACTATAAAGTTGGAAAATTGCTGGTTAAAGTATTACAATTAATTATACAATTGCATATCCAGTAAGCCCTAAAGAATTAACTGAATGACTATTACAAACAATAGAATTCGTATGATTATGGGGTACAAAATTACTACACAGAAATGAGTGGTTTTCATACATAAAAACAAAAATTTACAATGACTGTTTTTAAAATAGAGACAAGAAATATCTAGTAATAAACTTAGAAACAGGCAAGACTTACATAAAGCAATATTTGAAACACTTTTGAAAAGCACAAAAGAAGCCTTGAACAAATAAAAAGGCATACCATATTTCAAATAAGAAGACTCAACATCATAAGTTTGTTTATAATTTAATGTGATTGCCTAGTAATACCAATGGGCTTTGTGTGTGTGTGTGTGTGGGGAACTAGACAAAAGTAATTCTAAAATTAAAATAAACAGATTAGACAATCTAAGACAACTGTAAAAATTAAGACTCTTGACTTTGTGCTACTAACCTTAGCTTGACAACCAGGCACGAACCTATGTGTGTGTGTTACTCATGGGATGAGTAAGTGTTTATTGAGTGCAGACTTTGTGCAGGGAATGGAAAGTTACCATGGTTGCAGTAGTGAATAAAACTGACATGGGTCCTGCCCTCTTGGAGATTGCATATTTCCTGTAAAATGTAACATATTTCACCACAAAATTCCTTTCAAAATCTGTATGGATTGGCTTCCTTTAGTACATGTTCTAATATTTAGGAAAGCTAAAAACTACAGTTCCCAAGGTAAAGATATAGGTACCCTTATTAAATGAATTTAAGTGATGTCAAAGGTGATATTTGAGCATTCATTTTGGTGCACCTCATACATTATAGAGGGGGCTCTGGAGCCAGAAATCCTGGTTTTAACTCTCTGTGGTTCTGGAGTCAGCATGGTGGCGGGAGCTGCCTGATCACCAGCCTCCTGACTGCGGTGAAGCCTCAGTCCCCGTGGAAGGGCCGGTCTGCACTATGGTGCTGGGAGTCATTTCTAGTTGCCCGGGCTAGACTAGCCTACTACTTCTGTTTTTCAGTTTTATAAGCAGCACTTCCTTATTAAATCTCTTTCTGCTTGCTGCCAAATGGGCTTCTATAACAGTTCTGCAACAAAAATCTAGATCTGTATATTGTCTTTCTCTTCTAGGGAAGATTACTTCCTCCAGACCTGGGATCACCAGAGCTTTCCATGAAAGCCTCTGCTGTGGCCTCTGCTGGCCATTCATTCGCTGTTTCTGTGTCTCACACCCTGCTTTCTAAACTCTGTTCTGTACCTCTGGGGCTGGACTCTCTGCCTCTCTTGCTTCCTTTAGAGGCCCCTAGGAAGAGCGGGCTGCAGATTAGAAGGAAGAAGGGGAAGGAAAGGCCCTTGGCTCTGTCTCTGACAGGGTGGCAGTGTTGCTGTTGCTGGCAGTCACTGCTGGGACAGTAGGGTGGTGCCAGACTCTCAGAGCGCCTCTGTTGGCACCTCTGCAAACAGCCAGGACAGCATTTCTAACAGGATCCAACAGGTTCAGGCTCATGGGCGCTTGCTTCTGGCTTTTGCTCCCTTAACACCCTTTTCTTTTTTCTCTCTTGCTTTTCCAGCTCTTCCAGTCTTTGTGATCAATTCTCTCTATTAAGTTCCCCTTTTTAAAAATTAATTAACTTACTCTGAAGCTAATTTCTTTACAGTATTGTAGTGGTTTTTGCCATACGTCGACATGAATCAGCCATGGTTGTACATGTGTCCCCCATCCTGCAACCACCCCCCCCACTGCCCTCCCCATCCTATCCCTCAGGGTTGTCCCAGTGCACCAGCTTTGAGTGCCTTGTTTCATGCATTGAACTTGGACTGGTCATCTATTTCACATGTGATAATATCCATGTTTCAATGCTATTCTCTCAAATCATCCCATCCGCACCTTCTCCCGCAGAGTCCAAAAGTCTGTCCTTATATCTGTGTTTCTTTTGCTGTCTAGCATGTAGGGTCATCATTACCATCTTTCTAAATTCCAGATATATGCATTAATATACTATATTGGTGTTTTTCTTTGTGACTTACTTCACTCTGTATAATAGGCTCCAGTTCCATCCACCTCATTTCCTTTTTGAAAAACCTTGAGTGGTTTCTGCTTTCCCACTGAGTTTGTCAACACATAGTACATCTTATTGTACAAATATTTTATCTGTTTACATAGTTTTATATTTATCTCTGCCTTTTATCTCCTCCATCTCTCATTATATTATGCACTTTTTGAAAGCAAAGACCTTCTTTTATTCATTAAAGCAAGTCTCAAATCCTAGAACATATTTTGCCCGTAGTTATGCATCCAATATATCTATTTGTGAATAAATGAATTTATGAATGCTGTTTCCTGCCTAGGGGTCTGCATTTATTGTCTCAAACTGGTAACCTGATATATAATTTATTTGGTAGCATTCTTGAACCTGATACACTCTTGATCACAGTGGTTCTGCCTATAGGACCCTTACAGGTGGGTCTGGGCCCCAAGGAAATAGAAAAAGCTGCTTATTAATTTTAGGCTTATTGAGTAACTAGGTGATAAATTACAACCTCAGGCTGATCTTCAAGTTATGGGAGTCTATAGGAGAAATATGTAAGCAATATCTAGAGTCGAAGGACCAGAGATGGTTCAGTTTGGGATTGAGAGGGGAGAAGATAGTAGTGAGCTTAAAACTTCTCATTGCCCCCTCTCTGCAGGGCAGCAGAACCCTTCAGGGCCATGCCCAATAGCAGAGCAGGAGTACGGCTGTCAATCACTGTGAATTTTAATAGCACTTAATGATTTATACAGTCAGTGGTCTGGGTCTATATTCCCAAGCTCACTTGACTTTGTTTAACTGAAACCTCATAGGCTTAGTGTTCAGGGCACTGAGATAATTACAGATGATTTTGGGGAAAAAATAATGCTCACTCCATTTTAGGTAGAAGTGTGAGTGAGTTCTCATGGGAACAATAATGGCAGCTGGATCCAAAGGAAAGAAGAGAGGCCTAGAAATAAACTATTATTCAAAGATTACACAAGAACATTTTTCCACAGAGAGAGAACATCAATTTACTCACACCCAAACAACCTATTTACCAAAGGTTCCCTTTGTGAACCAGTGACTTCACACAGTGTCTCAAAGCCTGAACACTTGGATACCAAGGATATTGTTTCCTAGCAACAATAACTACACAGAAGCTCTCAAAATTTTCTCTCAGCCCCTGGGGACTTCTTAGTGGTGCAGAAAGTACAGATAAAATTAAGTTGATGTCAGTGGATAAAGATGCATGGAGCTAGTACAAATGTACAAGGAACTGGATGCTAGTATTTCTCTTCACTTCTTGAAACACTCTATTTTGGATGCATTTTCTAACTTGGAAATAAAAATTACTCCCTGCTGTGCTTAATAGAGCTGGGAGGATGGTCTAAAATTGTACTGAACTGTGTTTTAGAGAATAGAGAGATTTCAGCTTCTAATCTACAAATGGACATAAGTAAATGTATTTCCCTCTGTGGCATGGCCACAACCTTATCGCAAGTTTTGCAGTGTGGGGTTTGATTGGTTTAAGCCAATTGTTAAAACTCCATCCTCTTTGCTATGGTGATTGGCTCAGGGTTAAGCAATAAGTCACGTCTAAAACAATTAGGTTATAGCAGTCTCCTGGTCACCTTTTTTGCTTGGAAATAAGCATGTGACCCAAGTTGGTCCTGTCCTAGAGAAAGATAGGATTGTGTTTAAAAGTTGGAGGAGAGAAGTTCTCCTTTTCTCTTTTAGCTGTAAACAAGAAATGCTCAGTGGAGAGTGGCCAGTCTAGCTATAAAAGCAGGTTTTTTCCCTTCTTGTTTATGCCAGTCATTATTAGTACCTAATTGAAATCACTCATGATCAAGATTTTAGTTGATGTATTGAAATAGATTTAGTAATCTGCCCCTCTCTACTACCTTCCACATGAAGGCCAAAATATTAGGAATTTATCAGTATCTCTCATCTAGGATCTGTGTAGATCCTTCCTATTGCAAAGTTATTAGATATTTGTAATGGTGCATCTCTGAAGCAGATAAGAAACCTGTCTCTGTTCTTAGTTGCTCGCTCAGTCATGTCCAACTCTTTGTAACCCCATGGACTATAGCCTGTCAGGCTCCTCTGTCCACAGGCAAAATTGCTTAAGTGGGTTGCCATGACCTCCTCCAAGGGATCTTTCCAACCCAGGAATTGAAACCAGGCCTCTCATGTTGCAGGCGGATTCTTTACCATCTAAACCACGAGAAAGCTAGTTGGATCTAATCCTTTAAGTGGCTCCAAGTCTCTTGTAGCACTTACTCTAAAGGTTACTCGGGATTCCTTTCTCACTTATCTCTGTATCCTAAGAAGCAGTAAAGCAATCAGGGAGGCCAGATTTTTAAAACATTCTCACAAGTATTAAGAAACTGTAGGTACAAATGTAGGCAACAAGCCACTTTATAAGTGACTCCTACCTGATGACCCACCATTTGAGTGGTCATCCTGTCCCTAAGGATGGCCCTCTTGCTATTTTCTTAGTCAACTCAATGTTTAATTAGATTTCTAGGTAATCATTAGAAAACAATGTCTGTATAATAAGTAAAAATTCATCTTTTCTGAGAGCATTCACCATCTGATCTTTACTCCTTGTGTCAATAGAAAACAAGCCACCTACATTTCTTACATGACAGTACCTCTTATGTTTGAGCACACATCTCATCATCCTTTTTATTCTTTCCTTCTTTAGGTTCTGGTATTTCCCAGGATACACTCAACCTGTGAAACCTATCCTCTCAGTAGTTCCCAGGTTGCTGATATACTCCTTGAACCATGGGAACCCCAAATGAGGGGTGGTCATGTCTACCTCATCCCTTACTCTTCCTTTTGCGTTATCTGGCAACTTTTCCTGTTGAACTGACTCATTCCCAAGATTAAACCTGCCCTGGTAATTGAGCCACTCCTGAGTGATTTAGAAATTCAGCAGCATCAGATTTGGAATCATGTTCCATCCTTAGATTTGAAATCTTCAAGTCCAGGGTTGTCTATTGGTTTCTTAAGAATTCCTTGAGAGACCCCCCACTATTTCCAGCCAGATATAAGATGCACAAGAAGCAGAGTCAGGATTTTCAGTCTTCTTCTCATGCTGCTTAAATATGGCCAGTTCCTATGTTTGCCCACTGTGTAAATTTCAAGAATGACTTTCCAAAAGACCTGCTCCTTCATACCTGATTGTTCAATACTACATAATCCATTAATGTTGTCTATACTTGGTCATCCCCTTTTAAAGCCTTTTAGATCCCAAGTACCTTTGCTTTTAGAGACAGCTTCCCACTTTATTTTCAATATATTAAAATGTATTCACATTCTATGTTAAACTTAATTTATGTGTCACTAATAAAAGTACTAATAAAAAAATAAAACCACTAGAACATTCAGATAGGACTTAAATCAATTCCCTAACGATTATACAGTGGAAGTGAGACACAGATTTAAGGGACTAGATCTGATAGACAGAGTGCCTGATGAAC
>SJYC01066157.1:0-48281 GCA_006408675.1 Madoqua kirkii | reverse complement strand
GAGAGAGAGAGAGAGAGAGAGAGAGAGAGGGAGGGAGGGAGGGAGGGAGAGATGACTACCTCTTTTGCCTCAGTAGGGGAATGACAGCTTGCCTAGAGCCCACCATGCTTTCCACCTAGAACACTGTCTCCATTTAGGGGGCTCTGGCTGTTGGGTCTAAACCCCAAGGGATATGCAAGAAAAACACAACAATATTTGTGAGAAAACCCAGTCATCCTAGGGAAGCAAAACAAGCAGGACATTCAAAATAGATGTCATTTCATGAGAAGAACCATTGGAGAAAGCAGACAAGAGTGTGAATTTCTCATTTCCCACCTTTATTCAAAATTTGGGAACACATAAGGATATACGATTAACATGGAAAAAGTTCCTTACTTCCTTGTTCTGAAACCCATAGGTTTTAATAAAAGAGTGTGTTAGATGAATTGACGAGAAGATGCCCCCGATGAGGCCACATTAGTGGCTTGGATGACAGTTTGAACAAATTACAGAGAAGTGGAAAATATAAGGGCTAATATATGAATAGTGGGCATGAGTGAAAGAAGAAGAGGAGCTGTAACACACAAAACCGAAATACAAATTTCCCCGAATTTAATAACTAAATTATTTTGTCTATTGAGGGGCTTATTATATCAGGCAACCCTGATAATCATTCCTGAACTCCAAGATAAAATAATAATTTTACAATCTTCCAGACACAGAATAGAGGGTGTTTTCACAGGAAAAGCTATTAGACTTCAGATACACAGCTTTAGAAAGGAAGGGATTATAGAACAACAATTCAGAACAGCTAGTGTAAAAGCAAAAGGGCTGCAACTCAGAGACTCAAGTGTCCCATTCTCTGCTGAAATACCACTTCCTTCCAGAGAAGACATATAAAGATCTGAGAACCCAGGGACCTATTTGAGGAAACTATGCTACAGAGAACTCCAGTCAAACAAAGGAATTAGGATGGATAACTGGATATCATCAGGGAAAGCACTTTGAAAACAGGGGGAAAGAAGTTTAAGACAATTTTGCTCAAATCTATGGAAACACATTTGAAAATTTGAATAAAACATTATTTTGTTATAGGAAAAGCATTTGCTAAAGCTTGAATCAGGAGAGATAGAAGATCAAACTACATGTGTATGTGTGGCTGAGTCCCTTTGATGTCTATGGAGACTATCACAGCCATACTCCAATATAAAATAAAGTAATTTAAACAAACAAACAAACAAAAAGCTTGATGTTACCGCTTACAAACAAGCACCAGACTCCAACATTTAAGAACTGACAATTCTATTTCTACTTAAGTAATTCCAAAGTATAAGCAAAGAATAAAAACTTCCAAATTATTTTCATAAACAGAACATATTAGTGAAACAAGATCCAGCAGGACATTAAATAACAATGCATAACATAATTAAATAAACAATTCCAGGAGTGCAAATGATTCAATATTAGAAAAATCTAGTAATATACTTCATTATATTAACAGATCTAAGGACAAAAAGGTGCTAAAAAGACATTTGACAAAATTTAATAGTCAGTCTGTTTTTTTAGCAAAACAAACAACACCATCCAATAAATATGACTAATATGGATATTTCTATAATGTGGTAGGATGTAACTTTCTCAGTCTCAAAACCAGAATCATGTTTATTGCGGAAATAGTGGACTATTTCCATGAAAGTTAAGAACAAAATAAGAGTGTCCACTGTCATTGCTATTATTTTCAACATTGTTATGGAAACACCAGCCATTAAATAAGTGAATGAAAATTTTGAACTATAAAGTTGGAAAATTGCTGGTTAAAGTATTACAATTAATTATACAATTGCATATCCAGTAAGCCCTAAAGAATTAACTGAATGACTATTACAAACAATAGAATTCGTATGATTATGGGGTACAAAATTACTACACAGAAATGAGTGGTTTTCATACATAAAAACAAAAATTTACAATGACTGTTTTTAAAATAGAGACAAGAAATATCTAGTAATAAACTTAGAAACAGGCAAGACTTACATAAAGCAATATTTGAAACACTTTTGAAAAGCACAAAAGAAGCCTTGAACAAATAAAAAGGCATACCATATTTCAAATAAGAAGACTCAACATCATAAGTTTGTTTATAATTTAATGTGATTGCCTAGTAATACCAATGGGCTTTGTGTGTGTGTGTGTGTGGGGAACTAGACAAAAGTAATTCTAAAATTAAAATAAACAGATTAGACAATCTAAGACAACTGTAAAAATTAAGACTCTTGACTTTGTGTTACTAACCTTAGCTTGACAACCAGGCACGAACCTATGTGTGTGTGTTACTCATGGGATGAGTAAGTGTTTATTGAGTGCAGACTTTGTGCAGGGAATGGAAAGTTACCATGGTTGCAGTAGTGAATAAAACTGACATGGGTCCTGCCCTCTTGGAGATTGCATATTTCCTGTAAAATGTAACATATTTCACCACAAAATTCCTTTCAAAATCTGTATGGATTGGCTTCCTTTAGTACATGTTCTAATATTTAGGAAAGCTAAAAACTACAGTTCCCAAGGTAAAGATATAGGTACCCTTATTAAATGAATTTAAGTGATGTCAAAGGTGATATTTGAGCATTCATTTTGGTGCACCTCATACATTATAGAGGGGGCTCTGGAGCCAGAAATCCTGGTTTTAACTCTCTGTGGTTCTGGAGTCAGCATGGTGGCGGGAGCTGCCTGATCACCAGCCTCCTGACTGCGGTGAAGCCTCAGTCCCCGTGGAAGGGCCGGTCTGCACTATGGTGCTGGGAGTCATTTCTAGTTGCCCGGGCTAGACTAGCCTACTACTTCTGTTTTTCAGTTTTATAAGCAGCACTTCCTTATTAATCTCTTTCTGCTTGCTGCCAAATGGGCTTCTATAACAGTTCTGCAACAAAAATCTAGATCTGTATATTGTCTTTCTCTTCTAGGGAAGATTACTTCCTCCAGACCTGGGATCACCAGAGCTTTCCATGAAAGCCTCTGCTGTGGCCTCTGCTGGCCATTCATTCGCTGTTTCTGTGTCTCACACCCTGCTTTCTAAACTCTGTTCTGTACCTCTGGGGCTGGACTCTCTGCCTCTCTTGCTTCCTTTAGAGGCCCCTAGGAAGAGCGGGCTGCAGATTAGAAGGAAGAAGGGGAAGGAAAGGCCCTTGGCTCTGTCTCTGACAGGGTGGCAGTGTTGCTGTTGCTGGCAGTCACTGCTGGGACAGTAGGGTGGTGCCAGACTCTCAGAGCGCCTCTGTTGGCACCTCTGCAAACAGCCAGGACAGCATTTCTAACAGGATCCAACAGGTTCAGGCTCATGGGCGCTTGCTTCTGGCTTTTGCTCCCTTAACACCCTTTTCTTTTTTCTCTCTTGCTTTTCCAGCTCTTCCAGTCTTTGTGATCAATTCTCTCTATTAAGTTCCCCTTTTTAAAAATTAATTAACTTACTCTGAAGCTAATTTCTTTACAGTATTGTAGTGGTTTTTGCCATACGTCGACATGAATCAGCCATGGTTGTACATGTGTCCCCCATCCTGCAACCACCCCCCCCACTGCCCTCCCCATCCTATCCCTCAGGGTTGTCCCAGTGCACCAGCTTTGAGTGCCTTGTTTCATGCATTGAACTTGGACTGGTCATCTATTTCACATGTGATAATATCCATGTTTCAATGCTATTCTCTCAAATCATCCCATCCGCACCTTCTCCCGCAGAGTCCAAAAGTCTGTCCTTATATCTGTGTTTCTTTTGCTGTCTAGCATGTAGGGTCATCATTACCATTCCATGGTTGTACATGTGTCCCCCATCCTGCAACCACCCCCCCCACTGCCCTCCCCATCCTATCCCTCAGGGTTGTCCCAGTGCACCAGCTTTGAGTGCCTTGTTTCATGCATTGAACTTGGACTGGTCATCTATTTCACATGTGATAATATCCATGTTTCAATGCTATTCTCTCAAATCATCCCATCCGCACCTTCTCCCGCAGAGTCCAAAAGTCTGTCCTTATATCTGTGTTTCTTTTGCTGTCTAGCATGTAGGGTCATCATTACCATCTTTCTAAATTCCAGATATATGCATTAATATACTATATTGGTGTTTTTCTTTGTGACTTACTTCACTCTGTATAATAGGCTCCAGTTCCATCCACCTCATTTCCTTTTTGAAAAACCTTGAGTGGTTTCTGCTTTCCCACTGAGTTTGTCAACACATAGTACATCTTATTGTACAAATATTTTATCTGTTTACATAGTTTTATATTTATCTCTGCCTTTTATCTCCTCCATCTCTCATTATATTATGCACTTTTTGAAAGCAAAGACCTTCTTTTATTCATTAAAGCAAGTCTCAAATCCTAGAACATATTTTGCCCGTAGTTATGCATCCAATATATCTATTTGTGAATAAATGAATTTATGAATGCTGTTTCCTGCCTAGGGGTCTGCATTTATTGTCTCAAACTGGTAACCTGATATATAATTTATTTGGTAGCATTCTTGAACCTGATACACTCTTGATCACAGTGGTTCTGCCTATGGACCCTTACAGGTGGGTCTGGGCCCCAAGGAAATAGAAAAAGCTGCTTATTAATTTTAGGCTTATTGAGTAACTAGGTGATAAATTACAACCTCAGGCTGATCTTCAAGTTATGGGAGTCTATAGGAGAAATATGTAAGCAATATCTAGAGTCGAAGGACCAGAGATGGTTCAGTTTGGGATTGAGAGGGGAGAAGATAGTAGTGAGCTTAAAACTTCTCATTGCCCCCTCTCTGCAGGGCAGCAGAACCCTTCAGGGCCATGCCCAATAGCAGAGCAGGAGTACGGCTGTCAATCACTGTGAATTTTAATAGCACTTAATGATTTATACAGTCAGTGGTCTGGGTCTATATTCCCAAGCTCACTTGACTTTGTTTAACTGAAACCTCATAGGCTTAGTGTTCAGGGCACTGAGATAATTACAGATGATTTTGGGGAAAAAATAATGCTCACTCCATTTTAGGTAGAAGTGTGAGTGAGTTCTCATGGGAACAATAATGGCAGCTGGATCCAAAGGAAAGAAGAGAGGCCTAGAAATAAACTATTATTCAAAGATTACACAAGAACATTTTTCCACAGAGAGAGAACATCAATTTACTCACACCCAAACAACCTATTTACCAAAGGTTCCCTTTGTGAACCAGTGACTTCACACAGTGTCTCAAAGCCTGAACACTTGGATACCAAGGATATTGTTTCCTAGCAACAATAACTACACAGAAGCTCTCAAAATTTTCTCTCAGCCCCTGGGGACTTCTTAGTGGTGCAGAAAGTACAGATAAAATTAAGTTGATGTCAGTGGATAAAGATGCATGGAGCTAGTACAAATGTACAAGGAACTGGATGCTAGTATTTCTCTTCACTTCTTGAAACACTCTATTTTGGATGCATTTTCTAACTTGGAAATAAAAATTACTCCCTGCTGTGCTTAATAGAGCTGGGAGGATGGTCTAAAATTGTACTGAACTGTGTTTTAGAGAATAGAGAGATTTCAGCTTCTAATCTACAAATGGACATAAGTAATGTATTTCCCTCTGTGGCATGGCCACAACCTTATCGCAAGTTTTGCAGTGTGGGGTTTGATTGGTTTAAGCCAATTGTTAAAACTCCATCCTCTTTGCTATGGTGATTGGCTCAGGGTTAAGCAATAAGTCACGTCTAAAACAATTAGGTTATAGCAGTCTCCTGGTCACCTTTTTTGCTTGGAAATAAGCATGTGACCCAAGTTGGTCCTGTCCTAGAGAAAGATAGGATTGTGTTTAAAAGTTGGAGGAGAGAAGTTCTCCTTTTCTCTTTTAGCTGTAAACAAGAAATGCTCAGTGGAGAGTGGCCAGTCTAGCTATAAAAGCAGGTTTTTTCCCTTCTTGTTTATGCCAGTCATTATTAGTACCTAATTGAAATCACTCATGATCAAGATTTTAGTTGATGTATTGAAATAGATTTAGTAATCTGCCCCTCTCTACTACCTTCCACATGAAGGCCAAAATATTAGGAATTTATCAGTATCTCTCATCTAGGATCTGTGTAGATCCTTCCTATTGCAAAGTTATTAGATATTTGTAATGGTGCATCTCTGAAGCAGATAAGAAACCTGTCTCTGTTCTTAGTTGCTCGCTCAGTCATGTCCAACTCTTTGTAACCCCATGGACTATAGCCTGTCAGGCTCCTCTGTCCACAGGCAAAATTGCTTAAGTGGGTTGCCATGACCTCCTCCAAGGGATCTCTCCAACCCAGGAATTGAAACCAGGCCTCTCATGTTGCAGGCGGATTCTTTACCATCTAAACCACGAGAAAGCTAGTTGGATCTAATCCTTTAAGTGGCTCCAAGTCTCTTGTAGCACTTACTCTAAAGGTTACTCGGGATTCCTTTCTCACTTATCTCTGTATCCTAAGAAGCAGTAAAGCAATCAGGGAGGCCAGATTTTTAAAACATTCTCACAAGTATTAAGAAACTGTAGGTACAAATGTAGGCAACAAGCCACTTTATAAGTGACTCCTACCTGATGACCCACCATTTGAGTGGTCATCCTGTCCCTAAGGATGGCCTCTTGCTATTTTCTTAGTCAACTCAATGTTTAATTAGATTTCTAGGTAATCATTAGAAAACAATGTCTGTATAATAAGTAAAAATTCATCTTTTCTGAGAGCATTCACCATCTGATCTTTACTCCTTGTGTCAATAGAAAACAAGCCACCTACATTTCTTACATGACAGTACCTCTTATGTTTGAGCACACATCTCATCATCCTTTTTATTCTTTCCTTCTTTAGGTTCTGGTATTTCCCAGGATACACTCAACCTGTGAAACCTATCCTCTCAGTAGTTCCCAGGTTGCTGATATACTCCTTGAACCATGGGAACCCCAAATGAGGGGTGGTCATGTCTACCTCATCCCTTACTCTTCCTTTTGCGTTATCTGGCAACTTTTCCTGTTGAACTGACTCATTCCCAAGATTAAACCTGCCCTGGTAATTGAGCCACTCCTGAGTGATTTAGAAATTCAGCAGCATCAGATTTGGAATCATGTTCCATCCTTAGATTTGAAATCTTCAAGTCCAGGGTTGTCTATTGGTTTCTTAAGAATTCCTTGAGAGACCCCCCACTATTTCCAGCCAGATATAAGATGCACAAGAAGCAGAGTCAGGATTTTCAGTCTTCTTCTCATGCTGCTTAAATATGGCCAGTTCCTATGTTTGCCCACTGTGTAAATTTCAAGAATGACTTTCCAAAAGACCTGCTCCTTCATACCTGATTGTTCAATACTACATAATCCATTAATGTTGTCTATACTTGGTCATCCCCTTTTAAAGCCTTTTAGATCCCAAGTACCTTTGCTTTTAGAGACAGCTTCCCACTTTATTTTCAATATATTAAAATGTATTCACATTCTATGTTAAACTTAATTTATGTGTCACTAATAAAAGTACTAATAAAAAAATAAAACCACTAGAACATTCAGATAGGACTTAAATCAATTCCCTAACGATTATACAGTGGAAGTGAGACACAGATTTAAGGGACTAGATCTGATAGACAGAGTGCCTGATGAACTATGGATGGAGGTTCGTGACATTGTACAGGAGACAGGGATCAAGACCATCTCCAAGAAAAAGAAATGCAAAAAAGTAAAACGGCTGTCTGAGGAGGCCTTACAAATAGCTGTGAAAAGAAGAGAAGCATAAAGCAAAGGAGAAAAGGAAAGATATACTCCATTTGAATGCAGAGTTCCAAAGAATAACAAGGAGAGATAAGAAAGCCTTCCTCAGTGATCAGTGCAAAGAAATAGAGGAAAACAATAGAATAAAACAATAGAATGGGAAAGACTAGAGATCTCTTCAAGAAAATTAGAGGTACCAAGGGAACATTTCATACAAAGATGGGCACAATAAAGGACAGAAATGGTATGGACCTAGCAGAAGCAGAAGATATTAAGAAGAGGTGGCAAGAATACACAGAAGAACTATGCAAAACAAATCTTCATGAACCAGATAATCATGATGGTATGATCACTCACTTAGAGCCAGACATCCTGGATATGAAGACAAGTGGGCCTTAGGAAGTATCATTATGAACAAAGCTAGTGGAGGTGATAGAACTGCAGTTGAGCTATTTCAAATCCTAAAAGATGATGTGGTGAAAGTGCTGCACTCAATATGTCAGCAAATTTGGAAAACACAGCAATGGCCACAGGACTGGAAAAGGTCAGTTTTCATTCCAATTTCTAAGAAAGGCAATGCCAAAGAATGCTCAAACTACCCCACAATTGCACTCATCACATGCTAGCAAAGTAATGCTCAAAATTCTCCAAGCCAGGCTTCAACAGTACATGAACCAAGAACTTCTAGATGTTCAAGCTGGATTTAGAAAAGGCAGAGGAATCAGAGATCAAATTGCCAACATCTGATGGATCGTCAAAAAAGCAAGAGAGTTCCAGAAAAACATCTATTTCTGCTTTATTGACTATGCCAAAGCCTTTCTGTGGATCACCACAAACTGTGGAAAATTCTGAAAGAGATGGGAATACCAGACCACCTGATCTGCCTCTTGAGAAATCTGTATGAAGGTCAGGAAGCTACAGTTAGAAGTGGACATGGAACAACAGACTGGTTTCAAATAGGGAAAGGAGTATGTCAAGGCTGTATATTGTCACCCTGTTTATTTAACTTATATATAAAGTACATCATGAGAAATGCTGGGCTGGATGAAACACAAGCTGGAATCAAGATTGCTGGGAGAAATATCAATAACTTCAGATATGCAGATGACAACCACCCTTATGGCAGAAAGTGAAGAAGAACTAAAGAGCCTCTTGATGAAAGTGAAAGAGGAGAGTGAAAAAGTTGGCTTAAAGCTCAACATTCAGAAAACTAAGATCATGGCATCCGGCCCCATCACTTCATGACAAATAAATGGGAAAACAGTGGAAACAGTGGAAGACTTTATTTTTATGGCCTCCAAAATCACTGCAGATGGTGATTGAAGCCATGAAATTAAAAGACGCTTACTCCTTGAAAGAAAAGTTATGACCAACCTAGCCAACAGAGGAAGAGATGGTTGGATGGTATAACTGACTCAATGGACATGAGTTTGAGTAAACTCCAGGAGTTGCTGATGGACAGGGAAGCCTGGCATGCTACAGTCCGTAGGGTCACTAAGAGTCAGTCCATGGGGTCGCAAAGAGTTGGACATGACTGAGTGACTTTCACTTTCACTTTTCCTTTATGTATTTCAAATACAATAATTTAAGATCCTTGATAAATTCATAGTATGTAGACATTTTGCCTATAGTACTTGATGGTAAAATGATTTTGCTGGAGCCTAGATACCAACTGGGCTCTAGTACACTGCCTAAGATCTCCTCCTATGCTTTCTTTATTTGAAATACATTCAGTTTTTCCTAAATTTACCACTGGTGGGAATTCTGCTGCCATCATCAGATCTTCTGATCCTGACTGTGGCTTGTCCTGACATCTAAACTGGCTCCCACCTGGAATTTCTGAAGATGAAATTGTCTGGCAGGTTGGGCTTATGGACTAGTCATCCTCAGGGGTTATTCAGGCGGCCTCTCTGATGCTGAGCCTGTCTGAACCTGTCTGATCTCCTTCCCCTACCATTTTTTTCTGGCCTCATACTGATGAAGTTCCTACATGCTTTTTGCCATACCTGTCCAACTCACAGTATTCTTGGTATAGCTAGCTAGCAAAGAGCAATACTTTTCTTATTCTAGTCACCTGTTAAAGCAGCACAAGTTTAAATGAGCTTTTTGACAGTCACATTATTTTTTTCCTTTGGATTCAAACATAGGATCTATATTAATATAGACCACATTAAATTGATCCAATTAAATTCGACTTGCTGTTGAGACTATTTTTTTTTAATATTTATTTGCTCTCCTGCACTTCATGTTCTCTTCAGATTTGATAAACATGCCTTTTTATCATTATTCTTTTGATTAAGACAAATGTGGGATGTCAGAGGCAAAGATAGAGCTCTGTTATAGTCTCTTGGCAATGTTCATTTAGATTGATATAAAAAATCTTTAATCAGCATTTTGCAGGGTGGCATCATCATCTATTCATTTAATATGCACCTAATGGTTTTAGCTTTGAGTCTGTATCTCCATATGTATCAGTATCAAGTCTATTTTGACTTGTGTTTGGAGAAATCAGGCTGTTTCTGTGGATTACTGAGAAGTCTTCTTTGGGATCCAGGGCTAGAATCTTTCCCAGACTGAATTAGCCTCATCAGCCTAATTGTCTTTGAATTTCTCTTTCTAACCTTCTGGAACATGGAGTGGTGTATTCTATAATGATAATAACTTTCCCTTCACAATGCCCAGCTAATGGAGCTATACTGAATTAATATATGTGAGCACATACGTTTTAGGCAAATTATTGGTTAAAGATCAGAATTAGGGTTACTGTATGGCCAAAATCACTGGTGAAATAAAAGATAATCACACCTGGAAATGCTAAAATCTTACTATTAAGTGTTTGTCTTATGTGTTTTTTCACCAATGGAAGTTATTCAGCACAAACAACTACTAGCCACTACATTTTATTGTCTTAATAGTCAAAGGAGAATATTTTATATCACAAAAAATTCTTATCCATCTCTTTTTAACTTACATTAATTTCAGTGTAGTTAATAGTGGTATCTCTTTATGTGCTGACAATGGATTTTTTATTTTAAAAACTTATGTGGTGAATACATAAAAATCTTTTAAAAATAGAACCCCAGTAAATTATTTTTTTTACGTTCTAAAAAATGCCTAAATGTAAGTTTAAATCTGTGAAAATTATTTGTATGCCCTGTAGAGGGCAGTCAAGACCTGCCAGATTTATAGGAAGAGACAGGATCTTGTCTGAACAGTTTATTATTTTCAGTTGCAGGAGTTTTACATTTTTCCTGACTATCTTAGCTTTGGATCACTGATTCCCACAAGGTTTTATTTTAAAATTCATTTATGTTAAATAACACTAGAACAATTCTGATTAATATATCTAGTCACAGATTCATATTTTTAGCTAGAAATATCTATTTGTATTTGAATACATACAACTCTAGAATGTCACTAGAATGACAATAACAAATGACTTGTTTTGGTATATTTAATGGTTAAGTTGTAATCTCACTACATCTTCAAAAGTACAGACTATGCTAGCTTAGCCATGCACATGAGTTAACAAACATTTATGTGTAGAAAATGGACCCATTCTTTACATATCTTATTATTACTATTATGCAATTGGTAGCAATAAAATGCATTGAACTAAAAATCAGCCTTCTATCAGGTCAAAGTTAATTTTAATTTATATTAACTAACTTGCCTAGATCCTAATTTCTTTTATCTGTAAGCTATGTCTTTTAGTCTCATATACCATATCAATCACATTCAGATACCATTTACTGAGACCCATTCCATTCAGTTTCTAAATGATGCCTTCTACATTTGTGAATGAAGAGTATGTAGTCCCTGCCTGGATTTTCACAAATGTGTTGCACACAACATACAGTAATAAATATAGTAGCCTTAGGAAGCATCACTACGAACAAAGCTAGTGGAGGTGATGGAATTCCAGTTGAGCTATTTCAAATCCTAAAAGATGATGCTGTGAAAGTGCTGCGCTCAGTATGCCAGCAAATTTGGAAAACTCAGCAGTGGCCTCAGGACTGGAAAAAGTCAGTTTTCATTTCAATCCCAAAGAAAGGTAATGCCAAAGAATGCTCAAACTACTCCACAATTGCACTCATCTTACATGCTAGCAAAGTAATGTTCAAATTCTCCAAGCTAGTCTTCAATAGTACATGAACCAAGAAATTCCAGATGTTCAAGCTGGATTTAGAAAAGGGAGAGGAACCAGAGATCAAATGGCCAACATTCATTGAATCATAGAAAAAGCAAGAGAGTTCCAGAAAAACATCTATTTCTGCTTCATTGACTATGCTAAAGCCTTTGACTGTGTGGATCACAACAAACTGTGGAACATTCTTAAAAAGATAGGAATATCAGATCACCTTACCTGCCACTTGAGAAATCTGTGTGCATATCAAGAAGCAACAGTTATAATAAGACATACAATAATAGAGTGGTTCAAAATTGGGAAAGGAGTACATTAAGGCTGTATATTGTCATCCTGCTTATTTAACTTCTATGCAGAGTACAACATGCGAAATGCCAGGTGGATGAAGCACAGACTGGAATCAAGATTGCTGAGAGAAACATAAATAATTTCAGCTTTGCAGATGAGAGAAAGTGAGGAGGAACTAAAGAGCCTCTTGATGAAAGTGAAAGAGGAAGATGAAAAAGCTGGCTTTAAAACCCAACATTAAAAGAACAAAGATCATGGCATCTGGTCCCATCGCTTCATGGCAAATAGATGGGGAAACAATGGAAACAGTGACAGACTTCATTTTCTCGAGCTTCAAAATCACTGCAGATGGTGACTGTAGCCATGAAATTAAAAGATGCTTGCTACTTGGAAGAAAAGCTTTGACCAACTTAGACAGCTGTTAAAAGAAGAGACATTACTTTGCTGACAAAGGTCCATCTAGTCAAAGCTATGGTTTCTCTAGTAATCATGTATGGATGTGAGAGCTGGACCATAAAGAAGGCTGAGTGACGAAGGATTGATGCTTTTGAACTGTGGTGTTGAATAAGACTCTAAAGAGTCCCTTGTACTGAAAGGAGATCAAACCTAAAGGAAATCAATCCTAAAAAAAATCAATCCTGAATATTCATTGTAAGGACTGATGCTGAAGCTGAAGCTCCAATACTTTGGCCACCTGAAGTGAAGAGCTGACTCTTTAGGAATAAGACCCTGATGCTGGGAAAGATTGAAGGCATCGGAAGACGGGGACGACTGAGGATGAGATGGTTGGATGGCATCACTGACTCAATGGGCATGAGTTTGAGCAAGTCCCGGGGGTTGCTGAAGGACAGGGAAGCCTGGCGTGCTGCAGTCCCTGGGGTTGCAGAGAGTCAGACACAACTGAGTGGCTAAACAACAACCAAGCTCTAATATCTAAAGGAGGTTGGTTTTATTTTCCACCAAGATAGCTTTTCTCTTGCAGTTCTCAACCATTTTTGAACATCCCGTGTTCTTTTGGATTTCCTTTAGGATCAAGTTGGATAGCTCTAGCAACTAGGAGGCCATGTGCTTTTGTGGCTCACAAACTATTATATGTTTTTGTATAATTTCTTGGCTTTTGAAATTCTTGTGAATAGAATGTTGAAGAGCTGACAGTTCACAGTTGTTTGTATCTACAATTTATCTGTGCTCATTCCCAAGTGCTAGATTGGTGTCATGGAGGTTATTGTGGTAGACTTGTTAGACACATTAATATCTGTGTTTTAAAAAATTGCATTGTGTCTGGGCATGACGGAAAAAAAAACTTATCAGATTATTACTGGTTTTGCTGGAATTGATTTTTCACTCCCTGTAACTTGGCAGTTACACTGATGAAACATGTGGCTCGCTGCCATTTATTTTTATGTTTTTTTTTTTCCTGATGTCCATGAAATCAGGAGATAGGCAAATATAAATTTATCTTTGAAGATGCTTGATGTAACAGTCTGAGAACAGCAGTTAGGAAAGGGCATTGTTCTAATGTTATTGCCTGATCTCAGGCCAGGGAAGAAAAACAGTATCATTTTCATTTTCAGCGGGGGGAAATAAAAGTACAGATTTCCATGACCTGATTGGGAAAGCTGAATGCGTCCAAGTTTCTGTCTGTGGAAAAGGGGCCAATAATCTGCAGTACCTGACTCATAGGGAAGGTAAAAAAAAGGTTGTTCTTTTTGCAAAGTTACAGCTACAGAGTGCTTCTTAGAAGCAATCTATCTTCAAAATACTTAAAGCATTACACAGGCATCACCTGTTGCTTCTGGATAGGTCTGTAGCCTTGTTCTCAACCAAGGGTGGCTTCCTCTGCCCAGGGGACAGGTGGTGACACCTGAAGGCATTTTGACTGTCACAACTTGTGGGATGGATGCTACTAAATACAGTGACTAGAGGCCAGGGATGATGCTTGATGCTCTGTAAGAGTTAGGGCCGTTCTCTGCATGAATTATCCAGCCCAGCATGCCAGTAATGCTGATGTTGGGACACTTTGGTCCATAGCTAGAGGGTAGAATGTGGTTGGTAGGAGGTCATATTAAGACTATGGGGGAGGGGAGGGATGGATAGAGAGTTTGGGATCGACATGGACACACTGCTATATTTAAAATGAATAACCAAAAGGATCTGCAGTATAGCACAGGGAACTCTGCTCAATATTATGTATTAATACTAACTTAGACAGGGAAAGAATATGAAAAGGAATTTCAAATTCTGCTGCTGCTGCTAAGTTGCTTTGGTTATATCCGACTCTGTGCAATCCCATAGATGGCAGCCTGCCAGGCTCCCCCGTCCCTGGGATTCTCCAGGCAAGAACACTGGAGTGGGTGCCATTTCCTTCTCCAATGCATGAAAGTGAAAAGTGAAAGTGAAGTCATTCAGTCGAGTCCGACTCTTAGGGACCCCATTGACCGCAGCCTACCGGGCTCCTCCATCCATGGGATTTTCCAGGCAAGAGTACTGGAGTGGGGTGCCATTGCCTTCATGGAGAACTGTCTAGCACATAGCTAATAATAAAGTTTCTTAAGAGGTAAAAAAGGAAAGGCTATTTGTATTGATGATAAGGCAATTGGTTCAAAATTTACTTAGATTTCATTCTAAGCAGACAGATCTTTCATGAAAGGAAGATGTAGATTTCTTTTGTCCTCAAATCACAAATAGAGTTTCTTATGATCTAAGGGCCTCAGGCCAAGACTGTAAGATTGTGGTTACATGCTACCGGGGGCTGGGTAGAGGGAAAATTAACCTTTGGGTAACCTGACTAACAAGCGTGGCAAATTCTTGACTCTTTGGTTTAAAAGACACTAGCCTGAAAGAGGAGAAGGCAATGGCACCCCACCCCAGTACTCTTGCCTGGAAAATCCCATGGACGGAGGAGCCTGGGAGGCTGCAGTCCATGGGGTTGCGAAGAGTCAAACACGATTAAGAGACTTCACTTTCACTTTTCACTTTCATGCATTGGAGAAGGAAATGGCAACCCACTCCAGTGTTCTTGTCTGGAGAATCCCAGGGACGGGGGAGCCTGCTGGGCTGCCATCTATGGGGTCGCACAGAGTTGGACATGACTGAAGCGACTTAGCAGCAGCAGCAGCAGCAGCAGCAGCCCGAAAGAAGGATGTCCATATACACAAACTTTCTGAAGAATTCTTTTCACCCTCAACTCTCCCAATACATAACATAATTTAAAGCTACTTCAAGGAAGGGTACGGGGGAAAATAGCAGAGAGGAAGGAAGAATCAGATGTGAATTTGGGAAGCCCGGGTTTCCTCTGCCCCTTCATGCTGGCTTTTATGGTGGGGGTATGATGTTAGACAGCTGCTTTAAAGTTCTGGATAGGAGTGGAGCCTGTGCTTTATGCTGAAGGCAAGCAAGTATTGCAGAAAGCATTATTCATCCCTCTATTTATGACAACAGTTGCTTTGTTAAAGCTGCAGAGTGCTAGAGACAGCTCCATCTGAGTTTCTTGTGGGTTTTTAATAGCGGGGGAGGATTGTAGTTGGCAGATGTGCCCTGGGAGAAAACTTGTGGTCGAGAAAGACATCTCAGTGTTACCTCATTGGAAGGATACAGCATGGACAGGGCTCGAAGACCCAGTTAAGTCTTGGGCACATCGATAGTGCTGCAAGCGTTCAGTGGGACCTGGGCTGGCACCCACAGAATGCCTAGTTGCCATTAGAGTGGGACCTGATTTCACGTGTGCTGTGATGCAAACAGGAAAGTTACCTCTGAGGTCAGAGGCTGGCCTAGGACCCAACGATGGAGCATGAAAGTAGAACAGCTCCTCTCTGACCCCCTGTGCAACGTACCCTAAGTACTTTCAGAGTTTAGGATCAGCCCTGGCGGGGGTGGGGGAGTGGCACCAAAGAGCGACGCTGCCGACAGACCAAGTCACATCCCCTCCACTCCCCTGGCATCGACTCTGGTGTCTTCTGAGCTCGCCGTCAACATCCAGGGAAGAGCAGGAAGAAAGAAACAGTCCTGGTATTCCTGAGTCTACACCTGAGTGTCTGAGGAAGTGCTGAATTGAGGGATTATGTAGAAATTATGAGAATAATTTACATTTAAAATAAATTTTTAAATTTACACAGTTTAAAATTAAATGGATACATTTTAGTTTATAGACTGAAATTTTTACTTATATTAGCTGTATCTACCGGGGAAAAAGTACAGAGATTACAAAGTCTAGCATCTTGTTCCTACTCGCTACATGATATCTAAAGGCCACATTAGAACCTGAGCAAAAAGATGCACAGTTAGCATCTCATAAAACAACATAGCTGAGGCTGTAAGAGTGGAATGGGTGAAATTTTCTTCCCAAAGAATCTCCATTTAGATGTTTTCAATATTAGGAATTGGTGCTCAGTTTCCAGAAGTTCATGCTATCAAAACATGTATTTTAAAATTGTACTGGAAGAATCCTTTAGCATAGTCTTTTTTTGTGCTACACTTTGGGATTTTTCAGCTGTACTTTGGTTTAATCCACATGATACTGTCCAAAAGACCCTGAAACTGAAGATAATGGTGTCCACTGATCTAGACTGCTTTTAAGTAGGTACTCTGGTTATTAATTTTCATTCTAAAGGAAGTCTTTAGCTGGGTTATTTTTTCGAGAGGTAAAACCAGTCTATCCTCTTGAGAATTCTTGGAGAAATTCCATATCAATATTCATCTTAAAACCCCACAGCTTGCCTATTTCTTTCTTGCTGAAGATTACTTTTTACTAAAAAGTATTAGTAGGCAACTGTTTGTTGATACCTGATTAGATGTGCTATGAAGTAAGAGCTTTTAATTCTGAGGCAAGCAATACATGTCATTCAACCCATACAATAGTCAGTTAGGAAGAAATTATTATCTCCATAGTAATCATTAGGATGCTGAGGTTTAGTCTGTTTAGGGAACACAGTTACAAACCATGTTAGGGCAGCATTTCTAAAATCTTTCTTCCCTACCACACTGCCTAGGTTCATTCTTGTTAATTTATACTACTAATTCATACTTCTGCTGCTGCTGCTGCTGCTAAATCACTTCAGTCATGTCTGACTTTGTGGCTCCAGAGACTGCAGCCCAGCAGGCTCCCCCGTCCCTGGGATTCTCCAGGCGAGAACACTGGAGTGGGTTGCCATTTCCTTCTCCAATGCATGAAAGTGAAAAGTGAAAGTGAAGTTGTTCAGTCGTGTCCAGCTCCTAGCGACCCCATAGACTGCAGCTTACCAGGCTTCTCTGTCCATGGGATTTTCCAGGCAAGAGTACTGGAGTGGAGTACCATTGCCTTCTCTGAATTCATACTTCTAGTTATATGCTATAGAAAGAATGACTCTGTACCTTACTAGGTTGAAGTTTAAGAAAGTGTTGATATTTGACCTTTTATGGACCAAAGCCAGCAATTTCATGTGTGTAAATTATAGTACAATATGCAGTGGCTCAGCTCAGGTAAAAAAGTGTGAGAGTCTGTGGACTGGTTTTGATCTATTACCCCATTTGTATCTCAGATTGTACCGCTAATCTGTAATCCTGAATAGAATGAGGAATTGAAAAGATATGCGTAAGTCATTTTGAATCCATCACCCCAGAAGGAAAAGATGTCGGAGCAGTTCTTATGTGATGTAGAGAAACAGACATGGAATTCTGGTCTCAGCTCTGCCACTTACCACTTCTGACCTCTCCTAAGGTGGAGCCATGCTGAGTCTCAGCTACCTTTTCTGTGAAATGAGGCTAATCATAATGATCTCACAGAGATGTGATTACTGAAAAATTTAATTAAAAACAAAAGTGTTTATTGCATGCTTACTCTGCCCAGGCACTGGGATGAGTTTTTGGTGTACACAGATCAATAAATCTTTACTCAGCCTTTTATCCTGAAGGAGTTCATCACTTTCAGAGATAAGAGAAATAAATACAATATAATGTTAAAGTGCTAAAATAATGGAGTGTACAAAATGTTACAGAAGCAGCAAGGAGGAAATGTAATAGTCATCCACTGGAGCAGCTTGAGTGTGGAAAGCTCATGTGTCATTTAGTTCAGTTCAGTTGCTCAGTCATGTCCAACTCTCTGCGACCCTGTGGACTGCAGCACGCCAGGCTTCCCTGTCCATCACCAACTCCTGGAGGTTGCTTAAACTTATGCCCATTGAGTCAGTGATGCCATCCAACCATCTCATCCTCTATTGTCCCCTCTCTGCCTGACTTTGATCTTTCAATGAGTTTTCCAGTGAGTCAGTTCTTCACATCAGGTGGCCAAGTCTTGGAGCTTCACCTTTAGCATCAGTCTTTCCAATGACTATTCAGGACTGATTTCCTTTAGGATTGACTGGTTGGATCTCCTTATAGTCCAAGGGACTCTAGAGAGTCTTCTCCAACACCACAGGTCAAAAGCATCAATCTTTCATCGCTCAGGCTTCTCTGTGGTCCAACTCTTTACATCCATACATGACTGTTGAAAAAAATATAGCTTTGACTAGATGGACCTAGTTGGCAAAGCAATGTCTCTGCTTTTTAATATGCTGTCTAGGTTTCTCATAGCTTTTCTTCCAAGGGGCAAGTGTCTTTTAATTTCATGGCTGCATTCACCATTTGCAGTGATTTTGAATGTTCATACGCTAATAAGCTTTTTATTAAATATTGGTTGAATAAATGAAGGATTCATGGACGTTGAGGAAGAAGATTGGGAAGAAAACTTTTCTTTGCCTCTTTCATATCCTCATTGTCCTCTCACTAGTCAAGTCATGTCAGCCTAACTGGTGTCTCTCTCCTCCTCTCATGAACTTCTTTCTGCAATAGCTTGTGTTATGTTTTATGGTAATTCAACAAAGAAGAAAAATGTATTCCTGGTATGATTTTAAACTGGCAAGACTGGAAAATATTTCAAATGTACAGCAAAGAAAACAAAAGAACAAAAAAGGCAACCTACAGGGTGGGAGAAAATATTTACCAATCATATATCTGGATAAGAGGTTAATATCCAGAATATACAAGGACTTCATACAACTCAATAGCAAAATGCCAAATAATCCAATTAAAAAAATGTGCAATGAACCTGAATACACATTTTCTCATAGACATAGTATTGGCTAACATATATATGAAAAGGTGTTCAACATCATTAATTATCAGGGAATCACAAATCAAAATCACAAGGACATACCACCTCATACCTGTTAGAATAGCTATTATCAAAAAGAAAGATACATTTTGGTGAGGGTGTGGTGGAAAAAAAAGAACTCTTGTGCACTGTTTGTGGGAAAGTATATTGATATGTATGATATGGAAAATATTATGGAGTTTTCTCAAAAAATTAAAAAAAAAAAGAAAATACCGTTCAATCCAGAAATTTCACTTTCAGGTATTATCCAAAGCAGATGAACTCATTATCTCAAAGGGATATCTGTATTCCATGTTCATTGTACACACACATACCTAGATACTGTTTGCCATTTGTGAGCACAGGATGAACCTGCTGGATATTATGACACAGGAAGACAAAGATCACCTGATCTCACTTACTGTGGAATTAATGGCTTAATTCCCAAACCAACTGGGCCCTTTTAAGCTTCTATCTTACCTGATCTCTTCAGTTCAGTTCAGTTCAGTTGTTCAGTCATGTCTGACTCTTTGCAACCCCATGAACTGCAGCATACCAGGCCTTGTTCATCACCATCTCCCGGAGTTCACTCAGACTCACGTCCATCAAGTCCATGATGCCATCCAGCCATCTCATCCTCGGTTGTCCCCTTCTCCTCCTGCCCCCAATCCCTCCCAGCATCACAGTCTTTTCCAATCAGTCAACTCTTTGCATGAGGTGGCCAAAGTACTGGAGTTTCAGCTTTAGCATCATTCCTTCTCCTTTCTAAGGCCCACTGGACTTCACATTCTAGGATGTCTGGCTCTAGGTGAGTGATCACATCATCATGATCATCTGGGTTGTGAAGATCTTTTTTGTACAGTCCTTCTGTGTATTCTTGCCACCTCTTCTTAATATCTTCTGCTTCTGTTAGGTCCAGAACACTTCTGTCCTTTATTGATCCCATCTTTACATGAAATGTTCCCTTGGTATCTCTAATTTTCTTGAAGAGATCTCTAGTCCTTCCCATCTGTTCTTTCCCTCTATTTCTTTGCATTGATTGCTGAAGGCTTTCTTATCTCTTCTTGCTATCCTTTGGAACTCCACATTCAGATACTTATATCTTTCCTTTTCTCCTTTGCTTTTTTGCTTCTCTTTTTTTCACAGCTATTTGTATGGCCTCCCCAGACAGCCATTTTACTTTTTTGCATTTCTTTTCCATGGAGATGATCTTGATCCCTGTCTCCTGTACAATGTCACAAACCTCCGTCCACAGTTCATCAGGCACTCTATCTATCAGATCTAGGCCCTTAAATCTATTTCTCACTTCCACTGTATAATCATAAGGGATTTGATTTGGGTCATACCTGAATGGTCTAGCAGTTTTCCCTACTTTCTTCAATTTAAGTCTGAATTTGGTGATAAGGATTTCATGATCTGAGCCATAGTCACCTCCTGTTCTTGTTTTTGTTGACTGTATGGAGTGTCTCCATCTTTGGCTGCAAAGAGTATAATTAATCTGATTTCAGTGTTGACCATCTGGTGATGTCCATATGTAGAGTCTTCTCTTGTGTTGTTGAAAGAGGGTGTTTGCTATGACCAGTGCATTTTCTTGGCAAAACTCTATTAGCCTTTTCCCTGCTTCATTCTGTATTCCAAGGCCAAATTTGCCTGTTACTCCAGGTGTTTCTTGACTTCCTACTTTTGCATCCCAGTCCCCTATAATGAAAAGGACATCTTTTTTGGGTGTTAGCTCTAAAAGGCCTTGTAGGTCTTCATAAAACCATTCAACTTCTGCTTCTTCAGCATTACTGGTTGCAGCATAGACTTGGATGACTGTGATATTGAATGGTTTGCCTTGGAGACGATCTCTTAGGTGTACTGATTACTTTCTCTCAGAACCTCACCTTTTCTCAATTTTTTGAAAGAACATTTCTGCGCTCTCTTCTTATCTGTCTCTGACAGTTTCTCTCCCTCTTGGTTTTTCTCTCAAATCAAAAACTGTGATGTTCCTTGGGGAATATTCTAGTCTTCTTGGGTAATGCTTCCACTCTTGGTTTTAACTATCGATAATGATTTCTAACCTTAAACATTTCTAGGATATAATTCTCATTTGAGACTTAAGACTTCAAATTTCCCACAATCCACCTGTCATCCTCAGACAAAAATTTCTCCTTTAAAACTCAAAATGTTTATCACCTCATCTGCTAAACACTCTGTCCTTCTTCGGGTACCCCCACACTCCCAGTTCACGGCACTGCCATTCAACTAGTCACCTGTGGGAGCCATCCTTGATTCTGTTTTGTCCCTTGCTGTGAATGATCCTACAAATATTTGTTTGTTTGTTTGTTTTCCATTCCTGGACACGTGGAAGATCATATTTCCTAGACCCACTGCAATTAGTTAGGGCCACGTGACTACTTCTAGTCAGTGGGCTATACCAACAAGAACAAAGAGATGATATGTATTCTTCAGGCCACAGCCAATGTCTGAATGATCTTTCCCTTTCTGTAATGACCCAAGAAGCATTTTCTTCAAGATGGTGTTGCTACAAGATTATAGAATCGCCATCAGCTGGGTCCCTGAGTAATTCTGTGGAGCAGAACCTCTCTCCATATCAATTTATGATAGACAATGTAAACACAGTAGAAGTCTCTGCTGTAAGTCACTGAAATTTTGGTGAGTGTTTCTGATTGCAGCATGACCTAGCTTTCCCACGGATACATTTACCCTTATCTTTCAAATTTCCTCCTCTCCTGTCTCTATTATCTTACTTCTATTCACCACTGCTTTCTTGGATAGCTTCCACAGCCTTCTAGCTGGCTGACTAATCAAATTTTTGTCCTTTCAGATTCATCTTCTACACATCTACCAGGGTGCTTAATTTAACATACAAATATGACAATGTCACTTGCAGCTTGAATCTTTTAATGATCCCTTATTATCTATAACAGTAATTTATAAGTTTGTTCCTAGGAACAGTTAATTGGTATCTGGAAGAAAAATTCCTAAAAGACTTATGTCCCCAGGTTCAAGAAGATTGTATGGTAATGTACATCATCTTAGAGATTTACAAATGTACTATAGTAGGATATTAAAATATCATGAAGTAAGACATTAGTATAATTTGTTTTCAATAGTCCTTTCCCCCAATTATGGGACCCCTAACCATTTTAGAAGAATACCTTCTAGCATTAGAGTAGCAGAATATTATCTAAGCTCTTTCCTTGGCTTCAAGGCTTTTTATTATCACCCTCTGTCTGTGCCTTGAATGTCTTTTTATACCACCTTCTACTGCACCATTTATGTTTCTGCAACATTGAATGTGTGCAGATCTTGCACACACTGTCCATGGAAGAAGTTTGCATTTGGCAGTGCTATTTACTTCAATTGGAACATGGTGACCCCAACCCTGTGCCAGTCACTCACATATCTCATGGTTAGTCTTTCATACTGAATTCAGAGGATGCTTGCTGCAGGAAGATGTCATGTAAGACCTAAAATTAAAGCTCTATACTGTGTGTTGCCTTGACATCTCATGAAATCAGGAGGGCTCTGATCTGCTCCTGTGGATAAGATCCCCTAAACAAATAACCCTCTTCATCATGGGGACCAGCTAAGGTCCTACACATCCCTGAGAAATGGCCTGTGGCTCCCTGCCAGCCTGTGGAGTTGTTCAAACAAGCCAATCATGTCCATCTCACCCTGTGGAAACCAGGGGCATCTCACCCTCTACAAAGCTTGCTTTCCACAGCCCCTGATGGTTCACTGTGCTCCTGAGTGAAATCCTCATGTAGCCTTGCAGGGCATATGGTGTTCTCCCCTAAGTGACTGATCAACTGCTGCTGTGTCTTCAGTCCTCTGTCAGATGTCACATGTTCATGCCCTATTGCAGGAATATCTCCCTTGCCAATAGAATGAATAGGAGGCGATTAAAACAGAGACCTTCCTATACATCTTATTTTGTATCTTATTCAGTCTGGCCCCATTAGCAATTTGTATGTATCTTTCTTTAGACTCATCACATTTCATCGTAACTGTGTCTTTACGTGGTGGTCTCTATATTAGAGAGTGAGCTCCTTGATGTCGGACACCAGACCTTACTTACCCAGTGCTTGCACCTCGTTGCTGTAGTGCTGCTTGTGAATTTGATGAAAATATTAAATAACATATCTTTTGAGCACTTCTACAAGCCACAGCTCAAGGCTCCACAAGGTTAGTATTGTCCCTTGTCCTAGAGATGAGGAATTTGAATATAAATTGAGCAATCTGCCTTAAGACCATACAACATGTTAAGAGGCAGAACTGGATCATGGCCCAGGTATATCCCTTAAGACTGTCATCTTTATATGTAGATGGATAAACAGCTCAGTCAGTGAGTCTGTAATGGGCCAAATGGTTTGGTGATGTGAAAATAAAACTCATGCAAATGAGACTTTTCCTTTGTCCCCAAGTTGGTGAATGGAATCTGAAACTGGGGCAAAAAGAGGAACAAAGGATCTTACATTCTGAAGATAACCACAAGCAGGTGGGACTGCATGTCCATTCCTGGGTCTCCTGGGAGGCAGCTGATTGTAATTTTAATCACCATAGCTGCACCAGACCAAATAAATAGAATGGAAGGAAGAAGAAAAAGGGTATGAAGAGAGAGGAAATATAGGAGGAAAGGAAAGACTGAGAAAATCATCAGGGTGTGAGTTAGCTAGTAAAGAAAGTTTTGGCTTTCTCTTCACTTCATTAAGGAGAGAAAAGGGAAAATCATTCAAAGATTGGGAATACCTGCAAGTCAGGGACACTCTGCACCTCATTTCCCTGTAGTGACTGTTTGCTTAGGCACAGACTCGCTGATATGCCTGACCCTGTGCTGGTAGGAAAAGGCTATGAGCTTGCTATCCTGGAAGAAAGAGGGTCAGCAGGGGAGGAGCCTGCCCTCCACTATTTTGCAATGTTAGGTTTTCTAGCAGCTTAAGTGGCCCATCTATGAAGGTTGCCCTACAGGGCAAGTGGACACAGTAGAAAGAAGTTTGGTGATTCCTAGGGTCAGTGTGTGTGTGTGTGTGTGTGTGTGTGTGTGTGTGTGTGTGTATGGGGAGTAGGTTGGGGAAGGTGGTAGGTAGTGGCAATAGCTGTTCATCTTCATATAAAGAAACTGTAATGAGGAAGCTGCACACCTGTCCAGAGCTCACTCACATACCTACAGACAGATCCAGTCCTTGGGTGCCTGCCATACAAAGGGCATGTTTGATCAGACAGGGTAAGTTGGAGAAGCACTGATATTTGGCACAAGACTGCAATCACTCAGCCATTAAGCAATGGGTATTGTCTTCCTCTGGGGCTTCCCACGTGGCACTAGTGGTAAAGAATCTGCCTGCCGATGCAGGAGACACAAGAGATGAGGGTTCGATCCCTGGGTTGGGAAGATCCCCCTGGAATAGGAAATGGCAACCGGCTCCAGTATTCTTGCCTAGAGTAGTTCATGGGACCAAAACCTGTTGGAGTCCTGGGAGGAAGGCAAGCTGACAGACCTCACCCCTTTCCGTCTTGCAGTTCCTTGAGTTACAGCATGCAAAAGTGGAGTGAGTGAGGAGAGAATTTGAATTTTAAACAGGACTGAGTTTTTTTGGTAAATGACTGAAAGTGGCTGGAATGTTATGGATCTGGCTTGAGATGCAAGAATAGTAAACAGCTTTATTAGCATGCAGGGGTTTAGGACTGGGGGGAAAAATAGAACTTCTCCTTTGTATCCAATTAAGTTCTGTCCATCTAACTAGGCACCTAAGCAGACTTGAAGTGATAGCCTGGCTTGCGTCACTGAAGTGAATTTAATGGAATCAGTGGAATGTGGAAGAAACTTTTGTGTTCTCCTTAGGGGAACATCTGAGAACTCATTCTTATTCACTGATTATGACCCGCTTATAAGTAGCTCGCTGTTGTCCTTGGGAGGTCAAACCCCCAAATTTAGAGGCAACAACTTAATTCTACCGGACCAAGACAAGCTGAAAGAGAAGTTGTTAAGCATTGCTGTCTGTTTGTAATGTCCCAGATGTTTACCCACCTTGGAGTTCAGAACACACCTGCTCATTACCAGATGTACCCAGAAACCTCCTAGAAACCCAGATGTCACAAATATTGTGACTTTTCTTTTGTATTAGCCTTAATTTTAGCCAGTTTAGCTTTTACTTAATCATTATTCCTAGCATCACCTGAAGCTTTCAGTGAAAAATAAAAGTATTAGTCACTCAGTCATGTTTGACTCTTTGCAAAACCACAGACTATAGCCTGCCAGGCTCCTCTGGCTTCTCCATGCAAGAATATGGAATGGGTTGCCATTCCCTTCTCCAAGGGATCTTCCTGACCCAGGGATTTGGTGGTATAGCTTTAAACCAAAGGGGAGTTACTGGGATGCAGAAAGATTTATTTTCCAAATTTGAAACAACTGTTTTTGTGTAGCTTGAGGACAGAAATAAAATTATATGTGTGTCATTTTTTATGATACAGGAAATCAGTTTTGAGTGAGTTATTTAAGAAATTGAAGAGAAGCATCTCTAAGATATGTCTGTACTCAAATTTGAATTTTTGCTTTTCTTTAGTGTGGGCTATAAAATACAGTAAAAAGGAAAACAAAAACTGAAAATATCAAGTCACAAAATAGCTACCTCTTTTTGCCTGCTTATGATCAGTCTTTATTCTTAAAGTTATAAAAAATAAGCATTTTTTCTATTACCATTTTATAGAATTCTGCTATCTTCACTTGTGTTATTATATTTTCATGACACTAATCATCACACATACTTAAGAGGGTGCAAGGTTAAGCCAGAAGAAGTTCTGGGTAGGAAAATATATTAGAACTAGAAGGGAATTTGGAAATTAACTCTCTCACTGAAGCCAAGGCCCAGAGAGAGTTAAGACTTGACTGAGCTCACACAATTAAATTAAGGAATGGTAAGTTTGAAATTAGAAAAAAAAGAAAAATCAGATGAGGATATGGGTAGCCTTGCCTGTTGCCTTAATAACTGTTGTTGCAAACTGCTACTGGTTTAATTCTAGGGGATGTAAACTTAACTGAGGAAATTAACCTCTTTTGTAGAAAAGAGGATGTGTGTGTGTGTAAATAGAAAATAAAGAGAAGTGAAGCAGTAATTATTGCAACTAGGGACTAGACACTGTAAGAATAATTTGATGTCTTAAATGAGTCCAACCCTTCATTTCACTGAAAGGGAAAACTTAAGCTCAGAAGGACTATCCTTTGCTCATGATCACTTAGCTGGTTCATAGAAGAACAAGTTCAAGAACCTGGTCCCCAGACCTGTGCTCTATCCATTAACCAAACTGTTATTCCTTCTTTGTTAGCCCCGAGGACAAATTTTAATGTTCCCTAAAAGATAATACAATTTTATTTCACTAAAAAAGACCTACTTAAACACGATAGTTGTTTTAGACCACTGAGATTATTAGCTTTTGTAAGAACCTAGACTGAAAGTCTGAAGCAGTGTATGGTGAGAAAAGCAGGCCATAATGTGGATAAAAAAGCACATTGGCAGCTACAAGAATCTATGGTGTTGGGAACATGGGCTTAGTTCCCTGTGAGATATCAGGGAAGGATCAGAATTATCCTGGTGCAAGTTTTCTCAGCCTTGACACCATTGCATTTTGTGCTTGCTATGTCTTTGTTGTAGTGGAGCTCTCCTGTATATGGTAAGATGTAGAGTAACAACCTCCTGCTCAGTAATACTTTCCTTCTTCAGTTATGACAACCACAGATGTCTCCAGACACTCTCAAATGTCCCCTGGTGGGGGTGTTGGGGGGTGGGGGCAGCACCCAAAAGTGTTCTGGTTGAGCAACAACAGGCCTGGAGATTAGGCCTGAGCCCATGGAGCTGAGGAATAGATAATACACGTCAGGTCTTGGAAGGAAGGATGTCAGAATATATCTGATAGGTATGTCCAGCTTTTGCTGAAAGAAGACTTTATGCAGTGGTGGGTTTGGCAGACATCACACAACCTTGGTACCACAGATTATAATTCCCTTATAATGCCAACCTAATGTCATGAAATCTCAGAAAACAATTTAATAAAAAAGCAGTTTAAAAAACAATATAATTTGAAACTTGATAGCACATGGAATCAGTTAGATAAACTGTGAAGCATAAGACACAGTACTATTGTTCCATGGCAGTATAAACTTTACAACTTTTCTTCATGATAGAAACTAAAGTCAAAGAAAAATTATGAATGCCATCTCATGGAGGAGTCCATCCCTGCTACATAATTATTCTTCTGTTATTGAAGAAAAAAAGGAGAAAATGTTTTGGGGAACTGGGAGTGATATTCAGATTCTTTCCTATCCCCACCTTCTTCTATTCAGAGTACACACTAGGATGCTCTGTAGTGATAGACGAAGTTGAAGATTTGGCTGGAGCCAGACTGTGGAACTTAAATGCTTGAGTTTATCCCATGGACAATGAGAAACAACTGAAGCTTTTAAAATCAGTGGGGAGCATAATGAGAATGTCTTTATAGAGAGATTAATCCAATTTCACTGCTTAGAATAAATGAGTGGAGGGCAAAACTGGAGGAAGAAATGCTAGTTAAAAATTTTTTACAATAATTCACTCCGAGGTAATTTGAAGGCCATTAGGAAACATTCTGCTTACCTGGAAAAGAGAAAATTCATTTTCTGGCAGAGATTATTTCTATGGATTCATCAACTTACATGCCAAAGAGATCTGGGTCTTAGGAAAATGGCTCAATATACAACTAAGTTTTGGAGCTTCTCAGCTGGTGATAGTGGTAAAGAAATGATGGAGGAGATGTAAGAGATGTGGGTTCAATCCCTGGGTTGGGAAGATCTCCCGGAGGAGGACATGGCAACCCACTCAGTATTCTTGCTGGGAGGACCCCATGGACAGAAGAGCCTGGAAGTCTACCGTCCATAGGGTTGCAAACAGTCGGACACGACTGAAGCGACTTAGTTCGCACGTACATATGAGTCTAGATGGAGGAGGAAGTCAGACACATTCTAGATAATGCAGTAGAATCCAGAGGGAGGAGCTGTAGGCAAAGGCCAGGAGGCAGGAGAACGGGGGCTTGCAGGAGAATGGAGTCAATCCATGGCAGTAAGGGAACCACAGGAGTAAATACCTTCATCTCACTCTCCTCTCATTCTCTGATATCCTGCCCATGCCTCCCAATGGTAGAGTCAACTAGAAGGCTGAGAGTAAGCAAATCCATGGAAACAGTCCATAAAAGTCAGTCTCCCAGAACACATAGCACAGTGGAGAAGGGTAGAGAGAGATAGCACAGTGGGAGGTGGGAGTGGGTGTTGAGGGTAAAGCAAAAGGGAAGCCATCTAACAGAAATCTTTGTGGTGTTGCTAGTCCAAAAACCAGGATAAGAAGGAGGGATACTTGTCCAAAATATCTATCCAAAGGGCCTTCTTTTAAAGTGAAAGTTATCCTGGAAATGATAGAATTAAAGTACTTCAAGCTAAGTGGTAATTAATGAAAGAATGAACAATAGATTAAAGGACTGGAGAGTATTCAAAGTATAAACAAACAAAAAACAAAACAGACTCTATATTCTGCAATTTTACTAGGGCTAGCCATATTTCATCAGCCTGTGTTTCTTATTGTAAGCAGATGTGAAGGCTAAGCTGAAAATTAAAGAAAAATAGTGAGTTTATTTCTTTTTTTTCAGATGAGGACTGGAGAGGTGGAGGAATGGATAGGAACCAAGAATAAATTTTCAGAGATGTGGTTATAGAAGTTCACCTCTTTCTCCTTGGCTGATTACTTTTATTTCCTTATTATATCAGGAACATATGCTGAGGCATAAAACAGCATCTCAATATTATTTTAGAATTTCTTGTTGCTATGGTATATGTTGATTATTTAATTTTTCCTTATTTCTATTTTAGTTTGTTTTGTTTAATTCTTTAGATTTCTTGTTTTTCCCTTGTCTTCACTTTCTATCTCAAATTCTTTTTTTTTTTTTCTATTCTAAGAAGAAAATAACTTTTCAACAGTCTTTAAAAGAACTTTATACTCAACTTCTAAGTAATCCTTTTAACTTGGATTCACTTGTCTTAGCTTTTATCTTTCAGTTCTCTGACTTTCATGTTTTCAGCTTTTTATCTCACTGGTTCTAGCCCTTTTATGTTTTTTGTTTATGTTGGTTTTAATCTTTTATCCCTCTTATTTTCATGTTTTGATTTTTTAAAAAATCTCACTGGTTTTAGGTTTTCTTTCCTTCTAGCCTTTAATCTTTGTTGAACTTTATATTGTTTAGGCTAATTTTTCCTTTATTTCATTCTTTTAATTTTATTCTTAGACTTAATTTCATGCTTTGATTTGCCCCTGAAATTTTTTCTCTGCCTTCATCATTTTACTGTAATGTTATCAGTTCTCTTCCTCCTCTCTCCTCCTTCCTCCACTTTTTTTCTTTCTCCTTCTCCAGCTTCTTCTCCCTTCCTCTTCCTTCTCCTCTTCTTCTTACTTTATTTTGTAATTTGCTTTCGTCATCACAAGAAGGCAAGAAGCTTGGCAACATGAAGAAAACCCATAGAATAAATTGAATGGTTTTCTTCCCTGCACCTGTCCTGCAGCTACTTTTCTGCTATTAATGTCCCTTAAGTACTCTGCCTGGGAAATCACATGGATGGAGGAGCCTGGTAGGCTCCAGTCCATGGGGTCGCTAAGAGTCGGACATGACTGAGCGACTTCACTTTCACTTTTCACTTTCATGCATTGGAGAAGGAAATGGCAACCCACTCCAGTGTTCTTGCCTGGAAAATCCCAGGGACACGGGAACCTGGTGGGCTGCCATCTACAGGGTCGCACAGAGTCGGACACGACTGAAGTGACTTAGTAGCAGCAGCAGCAGCAGCAGCAGCAGCATCAGCAGCAGCAGCAGCAATGACCTCTCAGTTCATTAAATGATAACCCTCCTCAAAGCCGCACTCCAGAATTCTCAAAAAGAAAACAATCTACCGCAGTAAAGCCTCTTCTGGTCCCTTCTCTGGTGGTTATGGTCATTCTGTGTATCCCATTATCTCTGTCTTGCTGCCACTCTAATCTCTCTCTCTGCTTCACAGCAGAATTTCTAGAGTTGTCCACAGTTGTCCTGCATTGCTTTGCTTTCTATTCACCCCACTCTGGTCTGACCTCCAGCCTCATCACCTCCAAATAATTTATGTTAATACAACCATGACCCTTATCCTCATTTTGCTATATTCACTTTTTCAGTCCTCATTTTTACTTGATTTCTTAGCAGTATTTGACCCTGTTGTCTTTGTTTTCTTTCTTGAAAGTCTACTTCTTTAAGTTCCCTGATGCCATTTCTGCTGGTCATGCTCCTACTTATCTGGAACCTCTATCTTATAATTCTTTGTAGACTTATCTTCTCCCCAGAACTGGTCTTAGGCATTTCTCTCTTCTCACTTACTTTGTATTTTGTCCCTGGATGAGGTATTCAGGCCAGTGGATTTTGCAGTTCTCTTTGCCTGGATAACCTCCAAATGTATACATACAGCCTAGACCTCTCCTCTAAACTTTAGACCCATAGTATCACTGTGAACTTGACTTCATTGGATAACTAAAGCCACCTCAAGTTCAGTATCTTCAACAGAATCTCTTAGTCTCCTCATCTAAACCTATCATCCACAGAGTTGCACTGGTCATAAATTTGAGAGTCATCTTTGACCTTTTCCTCCTTATCTCCAACATCTAATTTGTCATCATTTAAAAATTTTAACACAGAAACATCTCTTGAATCAGTTCAGTTTTCTCCATCCCCAGTCATACCTCTGCTTTTATTATTTTTAGCTAATGCTACTGCAATATTTTTAAAACTGGTTTACTTGTTTCTATTCTTTCTCTCTCTCTTTAGTCATTAAGTCCTGTCCAACTCTAGGGACCCTATGGGTTGTAGCCTGCCAGGCTCCTCTGTCCATGGGATTCTCCAGACAAGAATACTGGAGTGGGTTGCCATTTACTTTTCCAGGGGATCTTCCCGACCCAAGGATTGAACCCAGGTCTCCGGCACTGTAGGCAGATTATTTACCAACTGAGCTATGAGGGAAGTCCAATTTCTGCTCTAGACTTCTCCAAATTGTTTTCCAAGGTGGCAGCCAGGTGACTGATTCCAAATGCACGTCTGTTCACGTTAGCCCTCTGCTTAAATTCTCTCAGTGGTTTCCTACTTCTCTCAGGACACAGACCATGGGCATTAACGTAGCCCCCAAATCCCTGAGTGAAATGCTCCCCCTTTTTCCAGCCTCTTTTTCCTAAGGATCTCCTCACTCTGCCTCCAGCCACTCTGGCTTCAGTTTCCTCAAACATTCATGTTTCTTCTTGCCACATGTCCTTTATATATGCTGGTGTTCATACTTGAATCTGGAATTTTTTACAGGTCCCTTTGGCTAGCTTGCTATCAAGCCATAAGATATTTTCATAGGCAAATTTTCATTAAGTCCCCAGGAGAAGTTTCTTCGGCTATTAAGCCCTCCTCTCCCCAAAGTCATTGGAGTTCTCTCCATATCCTTGTTTTATTTTGATCTTGCAGACATGACGAATCATGTAATGTACCATGTTTACTTGCTGCCACTAGCTTCTCACATTGTCTGCATTGGGTAATGGATACTGGCCTGGGTTCTGAACTAAATTAACTAAGTTTGAATTCTGGCTCCTGTTTGACTTTTGTCAAGTTACTTAATATTTCTATGATTTTATTTTCTCATTTATAAAATAGAGATAATAAGGAGTGGGTGCTCAGTTGCTTAGTTTTGTTCTACTCTTTGAGACTCTCTGTAGACCTCCAGACCTCTAGGACTGTAGACCTCCAGGCTCCTTGATCCATGGGATTGTCCAGGCAAGAATACTAGAGTGTGTTGCCATTTCCTTCTCCTGGGGATCTTCCTGACCTAGGAATCAACCCAAATATCCTGCATTGCAGGTGGATCTTTAATACTGAGCCACCTGGGAAGCCCAGAAACAATATTCTCAAATGGTTGTTGTGAGAAGTAAATACATTAACAGGTATAACGCATTTAAAATAATGCCTGATGCATTACAAGTACTTAATAAAAGTTAGTAGTTTTATTATTTTGTGTATCAGCTGATATTTCCTATATCAGCACCCTTATGGCAGAAAACAAAGAAGAGCTAAAGAGCCTCTTGATGAAAGTAAAAGAGGAGAGTGAAAAGGTTGGCTTAAAACTCAACATTCAGAAAACTAAGATCATGGCATCCAGTCCCTTCACTTCATGGCAAATAGATGAGTAAACAGTGTAAACAGTGACAGACTTTATTTTGGGGGGCTCCAAAATCACTGCAGATGATAATTGCAGCCATGAAATTAAAAGATGCTTGTTCCTTGGAAGAAAAGCTATGATCAACCTAGATACCACATTAAAAAGCAGAGACATTGCTTTGTCCACAAAGGTCCGTCTAGTCAAAGCTGTGGTTTTTCCAATAGTTATGTATGGATATGAGAGTTGGACTATAAACAAAGCTGAGTGCCAAGAATTGATGCTTTTAAACTGTGGTGTTGGAGAAGACTCTTGAGAGTACCTTCGACTGCAAGGAGATCCAACCAGTCCATCCTAAAGGAGATCAGTCCTGGGTGTTCAATGGAAGGACTGATGTTGAAGTTGAAGCTCCAATACTTTGGTCACCTCATGCAAAGAGCTGACTCATTTGAAAAGACCCTGATGCTGGGAAAGCTTGAAGGCAGGAGGAGAATGGGATGACAGAGGATGAGATGGTTGGATGGCATCACTGACCCAATGGAAATGAGTCTGAGTGAACTCTGGGAGTTGATGATGGACAGGGAAACCTGATGTGCTACAGTCTATGGGGTTGCAGAGAGTTAGACATGACTGAGTGACTGAACTGAATTGAATTGATATCAGCACAGCTTGAATTGCCAGGGTGCTTCATGTGAAAATGACTTTTGGGTTTTAATGCATGAATTCTTGGCTCAAAGCTCTATTATACTTCGTACGTAATAACATGTATAGTATTTAATGAATAGTTTTGATAATTCAGATTCTAATGAAATACATGTGATTCCCTATTATAATAATAGATATTTTATATTAAAATAGGAGAGATGCTTCACAAAACTAGAACAAAAAAATTTACAAACTGTATGATAACACAAAAAGCCCAAATAGCCAAAGCTATCTTGAGAAAGACAAATGGAGCTGGAATAATCAGGTTCCCTGACTTCAGTCTATACTCCAAAGCTATGGTTATCAAGACAGTATGGTACTGGCACAAAAACAGAAATATAGATCAATGGAATAGGATAGAAAGCCCACCTATGGTCAACTAATCCAAGACAAAAGGGGAGAATATACAGTGGAGAAAAGACAGTCTTTTCAATAAGTAGTGTGGGAAACTGGCCAGCTACATGCAAAAAAATAAAATTAAAATACTTCCTAACACCATACACAAAAATAAACTCAAAATGGATCAAAGACCTAAATGTAAGACTGGGCACTAAAACGTAGAGGAAAAACAGGCAGAACAGTCTTGGGCATAGACTGCAGCAAGATCTTTTTTGGTTCACCTCCTAGAATAATAAAAATTACAAAAAATAAACAAGTGAGATCTAATTAAACTTAAAAACTTTTGCACAGCAAAGGAAACCATAAACAAACAAAAAGACAACTGTCAGAATGATAGAAAATATTTACAAATAAAGCAACTGACAAGGGATTAATCTCCAAAATATATAAACAGCTCATGAAGCTCTATATAAAAGGCGGGGAAAAAGAAAACAGAAAACAACCCAATTAAAAAAATGGAGAGAGAATCTAAATAGACCTTTCTCTCAAGAAGACATATAGATGAACAACAATCACATGAAAAGATGTTCAACGTCACTAATTAGTAGAGAAATGCAAATCAAAAGTACAATGTGGTAACTATCACTTTACACTGGTCAGAATGGCTATCATCAAAAAATCTACAAACAATTAATGCTGGAGAGGGTATGGAGAAAAGGGAATCCTCTATCTACACTGTTGGCAGGAATGTAAATTGATACAGCTTCTATGGAGAATAGTATGGAGGTTTTGCAAATAGCTAAAAAACAGAGCTCCCATATGACCCAGCAATCCCATGCCTAGGCATATACCAGGTGAAGAGCATAATGTAAATAAATATATACATCTCAGTGTTCACTGAGCACTATTTACAGCACTATTTGCAGCACTATTTACAATAGCCAGGGCATGGAAGCAACCTAAATGTCCATCAACAGAAGAATGATAAAGAAGATGTGATACATACATTCAATGGGATATTACTCAGTCCCAAAAAGGAACAGAATAGTGCCATTTGCAGAGATGTGGATAGACCTAGAGACTGTCATACAGAGTGAAGTAAGTCAGAAAGAGAAAAACAAATATCATATAATATCACTTGCATGTGAAATCTAGAAAAATGTACAGCTCAACATATTTGAAAGCAGAAATAGAGACACAGATATAGAGAACAAACTTATGAATGGATACCAAGGCGAGTAAGGGGAGGGATGAATTGGGATATTGGAACTGACATATATATGCTTGTATTGCTTATCCTGTTCATGATGCCAACTGTCTTGCTGTTCCCACTTTGCACACTGTATGTTGAATCCAGAGTAGGCAATGTGTGAGCTAAGAGGTTGGGAGAAGACGCAAAAAAGCCGTAGAACTGCAGACACATTTATTCTCTCCTGGCTGGCACAGCAGCCGTAGCAATATTCTCTCCCTCATAGCTGAGCCAATGGACATAACCGTGATGCAACAGTAATGCCACCACTTTCTAGGTGGAACTCCCATATGCGTACTGCACAAAGTAACCCATCACCAACTGAATATCTTGTGATGTGTGTGTGCAGTGCTATCCGTGATCTCGGCTGTTACATGGTCAATATTTACAGAACATGGGGCAGGAGAGCCTGAACACACCATCTTGGCTAATTCATTCTCTCCCCATGATAGTACTATGCATAGCATAGATAAATAAAGAGACCCTACTGTGTAGCACAGGAAACTTTACTCAGTGCTCTGTGGTGACCTAAGTGGGAAGGAAATCTAAAAAAGAGGGATACATGTATACATATAACTGATTCACTTTGCTGTATAGCAGAATCTAACACAACACTGTACAGCAACTATATTCCAAGGAAAATGAAAAAAATGGGAGAGATGCTATTTGTAGGACTAACGGTAAAGGCATTATGGGTTGCTCCATAGAATTGTATAATCAAAACACAGGCAGAAATATCTTTGAAGCAAGGGTATACCTGCACTTCTGCCTCAATAGAAATATGGCTGCACACCCTAATTTAGAACCAGGATTAGAGACACATTATATTATCATTATCTTATTGTCATTATGTTATGGGCTTGTTCAGTTGGTAAAGAATCTGCAGGAGATCCAGGTTCAATCCCTGAGTGGGGAAGATCCCCTGGAGAAGGGAATGACAACCCATTCCAGTATTCTTACCTGAAAAAATCCCATGGACTGAGGATCCTGGTGGGTATAGTCCCTGGGGTTGCAAAGAGTCAGACACGACTTAGCAATCAAACCACCACCATATAATATTAACATCATATATCATTATATTGTATTAGCATGGGCAGTGTTTTCCACATTGTTATATGAACCTAGCTCTTTCCTTACATATTTTAAAAGACTGAATTTCATTTTTTACTTCCTAACACCATATAAATGGGAAAAATCAAGTCTGAATTGCAGTACTCCTACAATCAATCATTTAAAAAACAATAGGTAAGGAATCAGGTTATTTCTTAGGTTTTAAATTCCCAAAATGATATTTTTACTCCATACTTTGTACTTCAGAAAAGAAAATGATCTTTATCCCCCATCACAGATGTCTCCTTAACTACAGACATTACCAGCAGAATAACAAGAGCATTCCTAAGATTATTCTGCGTCTGTTCATTTTTTTAAAAAGCTTTCCTGCAGAGAGTTGAAGCAGCCAATGCTTTTGTTGTCACTGTATGATTATATTTGAACAAATTAGGTGATTCCCTCCCTCCCCACCACCCATGTTGGTCAATGTAATAGGCTCCCATAGTGCAACAAAATAGAAATTCATTTTTACTTCATGCCTGATGCAGAAGGCACACAGTCAGAAACACAGATCACCATTTTATTTTTAAAAGAGATTACCATCTGCTCTGTGTAGGGAGAACTATTCAGGCCTTGTCTAATTGTGACATGTATTTTTAGTTCAGGATCTTTTGACAACAAATTACCTTCAGTTTTTCTTTAAAGGGAATATGTATGTTTGACTCTTAAGAGAAAGACAGAATGATAATGGAGGCATGTTTTTGTCTGAAATTTTTAATAAGGTAACATTGGATTTAAGAGCTTAGCCCCATAGAAAATGGTGTTAAAAACAAAGTAAACTGTAAAGGATTGAAAATCTTTGGATAATCCCCACAGTTCCTTTAAGGATTTAACTCAGTTAGCTTCACTATTTACGAATGTGTAGGATAACGGTGCCTTGATTTTACAGAATGCTTTAAGAGCAATTCCTCCACTTTGGGTCATGTGTTTTCAGCTCATAAAGTGCTCTCTAAGATTGCTAGGCACATTGGGAAGCTGATTTAAATTTTAGGCCAATCAAGGACCATTTAGATGAAATGAACTAAACCATGTACAAGTACTTTAAGAAGTATAAAGAATTCTACAAATGCAAGATGGTGTGACTGCTGTTAAATAATTGATGGAGGAGTTAAGATGGCTTTCCTAAGCACTCACCTTCACTTTCAACCATTGATGAGAAATCTCCAGGTGAAAAATAAAATGACAAGTGTTCCCATTATGATGTTCATTGCTAAGAGACACACTGCAGACATCACAGTGCTGTCTGGCCCCCTCGAGGTTTGAAATCTTTGCAAAAACTGTGAGTACAGCCAAAAGCCATCAGTCCTTGAAGGAGAAGAATATTTTTAGGAGCTGTGTCACTTTACCATGGAGCAGTTTATTTCATTTGATTCTTCTAATGAGTTTAAGTCCTGGGAAACTGTAGTGCAACCAGTTTTTGTATTTCTGGTGGGAAATGCAACCTAAAATTTCCTTGTAGCTGGGTATCATCATCTTTAAGCTAAGACATAGGAGACTTTGGTTACAGATAATATTATGGCTACCATTTTGATGTTGGCTATGGGCAGGACTGGTATTTTAAAAATTGAAGAGACCCCCAAATACTCTACAGATGTGTCATATAAACTTAGAAAGTCCCTGAGATTACAGGTACATATGAGGCACTTTCTAAAATGTTGTGTTGAAATTATTACTGTTAGGGGCTGTATTATGTTCCCTCTAACACTCATATTTTACAGTGCTATCCCTGAGAATCTCAGAATGTGATTGTATTTGAGAGACAGGGGTCTTTACAGAGGTAGCTCAGTTAAAATGAAGTCATCAGTGTGGATCCTAATCCAATAGAACTGATGACCCTCTAAGAAATGGAGATTTGGATATAGACACCTACAGAGGGACTTCTGCTCCAAACCACCTCTGGACTTGAGCTGCAATATCAATCCTCCCCCGGGGCCTTGGCCTTGTTGGTCTGTCTGGCAGATTTCACACTTGATAGCCCTCAAAATTTCATAAACCAGTTCTTTCTTTTATATATGTATACACATCCAACTTCGAACAACTACCTTTGGATGTTTATATTCTAAAAAAAAACATACAGTATGAACTACTCCTAAATTATACATTCAAGTTTACTGGCTGACTAACAGAAGCAGAAGATATTAAGAAGAGGTGGCAAGAATACATGGAAGAACTGTACGAAAAAGATCTTTACAACCCAGATAATCACGATGGTGTGACCACTCATCTAGAGCCAGACATCCTGGAATGTGAAATCCAGTGGGCCTTAGGAAGCATCACTACAAACAAAGCTAGTGGAGGTGATGGAATTTCAGTGGAGTTATTTCAAATCCTGAAAGATGATGCTGTGAAAGTGCTGCACTCAATATGCCAGCAAATTTGGAAAACTCAGCAGTGGCCACAGAACTGGAAAAGGTCAGTTTTCATTCCAATCCCAAAGAAAGGCAATGCCAAAGAATGCTCAAACTACCGCACAATTGCACTCATCTCACACACTAGTAAAGTAATGCTCAAAATTCTCCAAGCCAGGCTTCAGCAATATGTGAACCGTGAACTCCCTGATGTTCAAGCTGGTTTTAGAAAAGGCAGATTAACCAGAGATCAAATTGCCAACATCTGCTGGATCATGGAAAAAGCAAGAGAGTTCCAGCAAAACATCTATTTCTGCTTTATTGACTATGCCAAAGCTTTGACTGTGTGATTACAATAAACTGTGGAAAATTCTGAAAGAGATGGCAATACCAGACCACCTGACCTTCCTCTTGAGACACCCATATGCAGGTCAAGAAGCAACAGATAGAAGTGGACATGGAAAAACAGACAGGTTCCAAATAGAAAGAGGAATGGGTCAAGGCTGTATATTGTCACCCTGCTTATTTAACGCCTATGCAGAGTACATCATGATAGACCCCGGGCTTGAGGAAGCACAAGCTGGAATCAAGATTGCCAGGAGAAATATCAATAACCTCATATATGCAGATGACACCACCCTTATGGCAGAAAGTAAAGAAGAACTAAAGAGCCTCTTGATGAAAGTGAAAGAGGAAAGTAAAAATGTTGGCTTAAAGCTCAGCATTCAGGAAACGAAGATCATGGCATCCGGTCCCATCACTTCATGGGAAATAGATGGGGAAACAGTGGAAACAACGTCAGACTTTATTTTTATGGCCTCCAAAATCACTGCAGATGGTGACTGCAGCCATGAAATTAAAAGACGCTTACTCCTTGGAAGGAAAGTTATGACCAACCTAGACAGCATGTTAAAAACCAGAGACATTACTTTGACAACAAAGGTCTGTCTAGTCAAGGCTATGGTTTTTCCAGTGGTCATGTATGGATGTGAGAGTTGGACTATAAAGAAAGCTGGGCCCCAAAGAATTGATTCTTTTGAAGTGTGGTGTTGGAGAAGACTCTTGAGAGTCCCTTGGACTGCAAGGAGATCCAACCAGTCCATCCTAAAGGAGATCCATCCTGGGTGTTCACTGGAAGGACTGATGTTGAAGCTGAAACTCCAATACTTTGGCCACCTGATGCAAAGAGCTGACTCATTTGAAAAGGCTCTGATGCTGAGAAAGACTGAGGGCAGGAGGAGAAGGGGACTATAGAGGATGAGATGGTTGGATGGCATCACTGATTTGATGGACATCGGTTTGGGTGAACTCCAGGAGTTGATGATGGAGAGGGAGGCCTGGTGTGCTGCTATTCACGGGGTCACAAAGAGTCGGACACGACTGATCGATTGAACTGAACTGACTGAGTTTTGGAGCTATAATTGATGTTTAGTTGCCCAGCCATGGTTGACACTTTTGCAACTCCATGGATTGGGATTCTCCAGCAGGAATACTGGAGTGCTTTCCCGTTTTCCTTATCCAGGGCATCTTCCTGACCCAGGGATAGATAGAGATGGTGGGTTCAAATCTTGACTCTGCCACTTTCCAGCAAGATGTCTTGGAGCAAGCTGCTTAATCTCTTAATTTCTTTATTTGTAATATAGAAATTACTAGGTTGTGGTGAGAATTTAAGAAATAAAATGTTTTTTGAAGCATTTAGCAGAATTAAATCATAAGCTCTCAAGATATTCTAGTTACTGTCATTATTATTATTATTTATACATTTTTTTCCAGCCAGGATTCTTATGCAGTAGGAACTAAGTTAAATAAAAAGTAATTTAATGAAAGAATGATGGGAACCTCACAGGTTCCCTGAGAGTATCAAGGATCCAGGCCCTGAGGTCATAAAGCTAGAAAGCATTGCCAAAATCGATGTTGTAAAACTGACTCTGAGGCCCCGCTGCTTCTTCTACTCCAACATCACTCCTACAGTCAACAGCACTGAGCTTGGAGACCAGAACCACTCCATCAGCTGTGTTATGATGCTAGTCTTTTCATGATGGATTTCTCTGTGCTCCCTTCTTCTTTACATCACTAACTTTTGATTCGATGGTTGCCATAAGCATGAGTGAATGAATGGTGGAACCTATGTCTGTCTCATGCCCAGATGCAAGGAGTCCTGGGAAGGTATCAGGTGTTTTCTGTTTTGATAGTGAGAGGCGAGCTCTATTTGATACACAGGAGTCAGGGATACATAAGACATAGGAATGCTGGATATTCAAAAAATGACCAATATTCACCACATAGGAATGGACACTACAATCAGGTGACCTCTAATCATGGAAACTTTTCTGTTTTTTTTTTTTTTTTTTTTTTACAATGCTTTCTAATCCTGTTTCCATCTATATCCACTACCACCTGTGACAATTCCCAAACTCTTACTCCTAAACATATCTTTTTTGTATGTGTTGACTTAGTTTAGGAAATTTGTTGTGATAATGGTGACATGAAAGGGTCCTACATTATTTTATGGTCTATGAAGATATTTTGTTATGATTGCTAGGGAAAAACACCCCATTGCAAGAGAGAAAGTATTGAAAAACATGAGTTTTGGAGTCAGAAAGAATAGGCTTTGTATCCTGCCTTTCTGCTTAGCATTATAATGGTTAGTGGCAAGTTTTTAAACCTTGGGTCTCCCTTTCTCTATTTGTAAAACAGGAATAACAGTGAACTGCTGATCTTGAAGCATGTTTGTGAGAATCAGACATAATCATGCAGTGTAGGACTGGGCAAAAACAGGACCTATTGTAATGATTTTCAGCCTTCAGGGGTATCAAAAAGGCCAATGAAACAATATTTTAAATGTGATTTTATCAGATTTTTACCCTCAAGACAAGGTCACGTAAATGTCAATTATTTTGAGTGGTTTCTTTTTTTTTCTGGATGGCATTATTATTGAACAATACATGATGGAATCTTTCTGGTAAAAATCCCATTTAAAAAATAAATGATCAACATTTAGATTGACATCTCCCAAGGCATTTTTATTAAGGTTTATGACCCACTCTCCCCTGCCAAGTCAAACCAGCACAAAGGTCATCTTACCTATGACAGATACTTTCCAACTACTAAACCCAGTGTTTTCTCATTTGTCTTTTTGTCTTAGGCATAAATGCAGCTAGAGAGGACATGGTGCGCAAGACTAAGTGGGTAACTGTTAGGCCACGGTCAGTCAAGAAATATTTCCCTAAAATTTACTCCTTGGAAGAGTGTTTGCAGACCAAATTTGGGGGAATAGTAGATCTTCCTATAATAAAAACTGACTTTCTTAAATATATACATGCACTCCATAGTTTTCTTGAAAAAAATTTTTTTGTATCCTGAGAATTAATGTGAACAAGATGTATCTATTTACTTATTCCTTTACTGAGTCATTTAATGAGTATTTGTCAGTTTCTTCTATGAACCAGGCACTTTGCTTGGCACCTGGGAGACAAAAGGAGGAATACAGACAGTATCTGTTTATTCATAGAGTTTTTAGACAGTCAGGAAAACAAATGACAATAATATTATTTATAAGAAATGCATTTTTGATCATTCAAATGACAAAAATATATTTCATATATTTTTTGTCATGGTTCATGGTTCATATCTGGCTCCTACATCCCCAAAGCCATGGAATTTCCTGAGTGATAAGAGCCATGGGAGCATCTTTTATTATAATAATTAGTGTTTAGTCCTCAGTTCTTGAAACCCTAAAGGTGAAATGAGTGTCTTATTATTTACAAAAGACAATTCTCAAGCTGGGTTCTTGTTAACATACTGCCTTTTGAAAAGCACCTGTGGACGGAGACTGGTTGCCAGTGAAGCAAACCATGAGACTGAAAAGTCAAAGGGTTAGTTGCTCAGTTGTGTCTGACTCTTGTGACACCATGGACTGAAGCCCACCAGGCTCCTCTGTCCATGGAATTCTCCAGGCCAGAATACTGGAGTGAGTTGCCATGCCCTCCTCCAGGGGGTCTTCCCAACCCAGGGATTGAATGCCAGCGAGTCTCTTGTATTGTAGGCAGATTTTACTGTCTGAGCCAGCAGGGAAGCCCAACCATGAGATTAGTGGGTTGGAGATTTCAGGCAGTCCCATTCTTCTGCCTCTGGGGAGAAGAGAAGAGGTGGAAGGTGAATCAATCACTAATGCCTATGATTGGATTAGTCATGCCTATGTAATGAAGCCTCTAAAAAACCATGAAAGGACTGGTGTTGAAGAGCTCCTCATCTGTGGGATCTGCAGGATCTCCAGGGAAATAGTGTCAGAAATGAGTTGTAGGACATTGGCTGGTGTTGGAGAATTGCTTGGCTCTGTACTAGCTATTTTATATACGATTAATCCTCACAACAAACCTATAAAGAGCATGTTATTTTATAGATGTTTAGAAGGGTTGAATAGCTTGCTGAAGGTTACATAAATAGAAAGTGGAATAGTTTGGGTTCTCTCTGGGTGAAGGGCACAAATCTTAATCACTGCTTTACAGCCTTACAAGAGAGGTCCATCTTGTGACTCATACAGTTGATGAAACAAATGACTATATCAGTTGAAGTGTACAGCAGGAGAATTGCTGACCCCTCAGGGCCCCTTGATACCAGGACTGATGGTGCTAATGGTGCCTGTAAATTAGGAAAACAGTCATCAGGCCTACCAAGTTGAAATCCAGGGACAGAAATGCTTTTGTAATAGTTACCGCCATAGAAGGGAGGAAAAAAACATAGAAATCCATTGCCTTATTAAATGATTCCAGGAGATCTTTAGACCATACTGTTTCTCTGTTTTGTTGTTGTTTTATTTTGGGGGGGGGTTCTGAAAAAGGAAACAATTTTATGCCCCACCTTCTAGTTCTTTCCAAGATTATTTTCATTTGTGAAAACTGAGTGTCTATTCTGAAAGAGTGTGTGGAAAGGTACAAGAGAAGTATACAAGGTGAGAGAGACTTACTTACAGAGTCTAGACAATCAAGGAATTGTTCCTTCAGTTTGAAGATGATAGTGCTGTGCTACTGAGTGGTAAACAAAATAAATTCTGGAAGCTATAAAGGAGAGACTTAAGTGGAAAGTGTCCTATAACATGCAAGAAACCAGAACCTAAGGTGGCAATGGAAGAAAGTTAAGAAACAATCCACTTTTCATTATAGAGCCTTACAAATCTCATAGATTGAGAGCACCAGGTACCTTTAAAAGTCAGGGTGATAAGTGTCTACCAACAAGGAATTTCTGAACTGTGGTATATCCCCACAATGGAACATTATATAGCTGTTAAAAAATAAGGAAGAGCTCTATGATAAGATATGGAAAGATGCCCATGATACAGTGTTAAGTGAAAAATCAAGGTTCAAACTAAGGTATGTGAAATACAACTTTTGTTAAGAAATGGGAAAAGTAAACTGTATATTTGTATTTGCTTGTACTTGTATAAAGAGAGGGCTTCCTTGGTGGTTCAGATGGTAAAGAATCCACCTGCAGTGCAGGAGACCTGGGTTTGATCCCTGGGTTAGGAAGATCCCCTGGAGGAGGGCATGGCAACCCACTCTACTATTCTTGCCTGGAGAATCCCCATGGACAGAGGAGTCTGGCAGGCTGAAGTCCCTGGGGTCACAAAGAGTTGGACAAAACTGAGCAAATCAGCATAGCACAGCACAATATAAAGAGACCTGAGAAGGATAAGTCAGAAACAAATAAAAATGGTGAAGGAAAAGGATGAATTTGGAAGGAGTGGAACAGTGGGACTTTCCAGTATTTACCTTTTAATTTCATTTTTATGTTTTAGCTATGTAAATGCATTACTATTTTAAAAATTTGAAAACAAAGTGGTGCACAACATTACTGATAAAGGAGTGGTCTAAAATGCACAAAGAACTGCTGCTGCTGCTGCTGCTAAGTCACTTCAGTCGTGTCCAATTCTGTGCGACCCCATAGACAGCAGCCCACCAGGCTCCCCCATCCCTGGGATTCTCCAGGCAAGAACACTGGAGTGGGTTGCCGTTTCCTTCTCCAATGCATGAAAGTGAAAAGTCGAAGTAAAGTTGCTCAGTCGTATCCGACTCCTAGCGACCCCATGGACTGCAGCCTACCCGGCTCCTCCATCTGTGGGATTTTCCAGGCAAGAGTACTGGAGTGGGGTGCCATTGCCTTCTCCACATAAAGACTCTCAAAGTTCAATGCTGAGAAAACAGACAACTCAATTAAAATATGAGCAAAAGATCTCAAAGACTTCACCAAAGAAGAAACACAGATGGAATGTAGATGTATGAGAAGATAAGGAGTCTCATGCTCAGTTGTGTCTGACTTGTGACCCCATGAGCTATAGCCCACCAGGCTCCTCTGTTCATGGAATTCTCCAGGCAAGAATACTGGAGTGGGTAGCTATTCCCTTCTCCAGAGGTCTTCCCTACCCAGGGATCGAACCCGGGTCACCTGCATTGCAGGCAAATTCTTTACTATCTGAGTCACCAGGGAAGCCCCATATGAAAAGATGCTCAGCATCATATGTTATTAGAAAACTATAAATTGAAACATCAGTGAGATACTATGGCACCTACTGAAATGGCTAAAATCCAAAATAGTGACAACACGAAATGCTGGTAAGGATATGGAGCAAAGGAACTTCTATTCACTGCTAGTGGGCAAAATGGTACAGCCACTTTGGAGACAGTTTGGTATTTTCTTACAAAACTAAACATACTATCCAGCAATTGCACTCCTCAGTATTTGCCAAAATGGGCTGAAAACTTACATCCACACAAAACCTGCACATGTATGTTTATAGCAACTCTGTTTGTAATTGCAAAACATGGAAGAAGCCAAGATTTCCTTCAGTAGGTAAATAGATAAACTGTGGTGTGTTTAAAAATGGAATATTACTCAGTGCTAAAAAGAGATGAGCTGTCAAGCCAATATTGCTAAGTGAAAGAAGGAAATTTGGAAAGGCTACATGCTTTATTGCTACAGCCTCAATGATTGTGTGCCTGCAAAATTCATATGCCCAATGTGATGGTATGAGAAGGTGGAGCTTGGGGGAGGTGATTAGTCCATGAAAGCAGAGTTCCCATGAATGGCATTAGTGCCCTTACAGAAGATTCTCCAAAGGTCTTCCTTGACCCTACCACCTTGTGAGGACACGGAGAGAAGATGGCCACCTGACAGACCCTCACTAGATACCAATAGCTGGCATCATGATCTTGGACTTCCCAGTCTCCAGAATGTCAGAAATAAATTTCTATTGTTTGTAAGCCATCCAGTCTATGGTATTTTGTTAAAGCAACCCAAAGGACTGAAATATTTATGATTCCAAGCATATGACATTTTAGGTGTGTCAACACTAGACGTCCAATCTGATACTTAACATGATCAAAAATGGTCACAATAAGGTTTACCATTATGAAATTTAGAATCTTAGGAAGCAGAGAATATCCCAAAATGTCCCAAAGGTAGCAACTATTCATATATACAAATTCAAACATCAGAATAACATCGACTGTCTCAGGAGCAATATCCAAAGCTAGAAGACACTCAAATATTGCCTTAGAAAACCCAAGGGAAATTGTTTTCTTACACAGGAGTATGAAGTGAAGTGAAGTGAAGTGAAGTGGCTCAGTCATTTCCGACTCTTTGCGACCCTGTGGACTGTAGCCTGCCAGGCTCCTCTGTCCATAGGATTCTCCAGGCAAGAATACTGGAGTGGGTTACCATTTCCTTAAAGTTCAATTGTCAAGAGTGAGTAAAGGCGTTGCTAGATATTCAAGATCTCAAAACATTTCTCTTCCCTCAGCTACTCACAGGAAGCTACAGGAGAAGGCTCCACTAAGATGTAAGTTAAGGAAGAAGATGCTGTGGAACTCAGAAAACAGAAGCTCCCTTGCAAAAGATAGACAAGAAATCCTTAGGATGATCTGAACAGAGATCCTAAGATGAGAGTAGTGCAGACCAAGTTTTATTTTTACTGACAATAAAGACAGGAAAGGGAATATTCTTTCACATATTGGAAGACAAATTCAAGGTATTTATAGCAGAAGGCTTACAAAAGCATTAACTTCAAGATTAATCTTGATTCACCTTAAAATAAGTTAGTAATAGCTATGTTATGTTCCCGTGATGGCTATATCAAAGGAATCACTTAACATGGAGCCTCCTGAAATGTAGTTTCACCTCACTATTGGAAGAAAATAATTAAGTGGGAACTTTGATGGAATTCCTTATTACATTTTTATATTTTTAGTAGTTTTTGCTTAAATAAAAAAAACATTGAAATGAAACTGGCTTGAGAAGTATGACAGGAAAGATCTGTGAACCATCTATATTTTCTCCCCCTTACTACTATAATAAAATAAACAAAATATCCAAAATAAGCAATTCCAAATATGCAAGCCCAAAAAATGTGAATGTAATATAACAGCTAGGCAATAGGCAAATTAGAATGTATGTATATGCTCAGAATCTAGAGGAAAACTATATTTTAAAGAGGGTGATACATATGGTGAAGTTAAAAGAAAAAAATCAACAACTCATCTTGACTTTTGGTTTGATTGGATTGAATATTGTTTTGTTGGGGAAACACAATAGACATTCTTGGCCTAAAACGGAAGGATTGGATGAAGATTAGATGAGGGGACTACTTTATTTGACTAGTTTTGGAAATAATCTCATGATTATCTGGTTCATGATTTTCCTAACTGGCACTGTAAATCTGTAGGGCAGTGATCTATAGACATGACTCTTTTCTTGACCATCATAGACCTAATATCATAGCAATATATCTATTGAGTAAACAAATGACTGCAGAGCCCAGCATAACACTAATTCCTCCAGAGAACTGTTAATTTGCAAAAATAATTATAATCTCTAATTTCAATACATTTCCTAAAACACAAAAATGAACTCTTATCTTCTTCCATTTTACTCTATTCATTTATTCAGCACATCATTATTGAAGGAATTCTCTGTGAAAGCCTCTTAGTTGGGCATCTTTTTACTAAAAACTAGTACAGGAGAAATCATCTCTTTTTTCTCTAAAATCATAGGGAAGTTAACTATTACATTGACAAGGATCATGAAATTCTTCAATTCATAAGCTATGATATGACCATAAACCCAAGGCTGATTTGTTATATTTATGTCATCAGAGTTCATGGCATTCTGAATATATTGAAAAACATGTGATTGTTTTTCTGGATGGCATGTATGCTAGTTCAGCATCTTACACTACAGTCATAATTGGTTATGATTTCAGGTGGCAACCACTCTAGCTCTATACTATCACTGTGATGTCAAGAAGGCATTAACATTTATTGAGTACTTGTATGTTGTAGGCAGTTCTTTACAGCAACCTCATGAGGTAAGTATTATTCTCCATATTTCTCAGAAGAAGCAAATGGTACACAGAGTGGTATACTGACAACCTGTCCAGGTAGCAAATCTGGGCTGAAACCCAGTGATGTCTGATTCTTATCCCATGCCTTTTCTACTGTGATCTATAGGAGCTGGCCTGTAGGGCTTGTGATCTTTGTAATAAATTAAGCCCAGATATATTGAAATTTTATGCAAAACTTTAAGTTAGTTGAAGAAGCAGGGAGATAGTTAGGGAATTTGGGATTGACAAGTGGACACTGCTATATTTAAAATGGATAACCAACAAAGACCTACTATATAGCACAGGGAAGTCTGCTCAATGATATGTGGAAGCTTAGAGGGGAGGGGAATTTGTGGGAGAATGGATGCACATATACCTATGGTTGAGTCCCTTTGCTGTCCACTTGAAACTATCACAACTTTGTTAATTGGCTATGTGAGTGAAAGTCGCTCAGTAGTGTCTGACTCTGCGATCCCATGGATATACAGTCCATGGGATTCTCCAAGCCAGAATATTGGAGTGGTAGCCATTCCCTTCTCCAGCGGATCTTCCCAACCCGGGTACTGAACCCAGGTCTCCCATATTGCAGGTGGATTCTTTACCAACTGAGCCACCAGGGAAGCTCAAGAATAGTGGAGTGGGTAGCCTATCCCTTCTCCAGAGAATCTTCCTGACCCAGGAATCAAACCAGGGTCTCCTGCATTGC
>SJYC01066156.1:0-22045 GCA_006408675.1 Madoqua kirkii | reverse complement strand
AATTGATGCTTTTGAACTGTGGTGTTGGAGAAGACTCTTGAGAGTTCCTTGGACTGCAAGGAGATCTAACCAGTCCATTCTGAAGGAGATCAGTCCTGGGATTTCTTTGGAAGGAATGATGCTGAAGCTGAAACTCCACTACTTTGGCCACCTCATGAGAAAAGTTGACTCATTGGAAAAGACTCTGATGCTAGGAGGGATTGGGGGCAGGAGGAGAAGGGGACAACCGAGGATGAGATGGCTGGATGGCATCACAGACTCGATGGATGTGAGTCTGAGTGAACTCCGAGAGATAGTGATGAACAAGGAGGCCTGGCATGCTGCCATTCATGGGGTCACAAAGAGTCAGACACGACTGAGCAACTGAACTGAACTTGATTTTAATCCAGATTATATTCTTAAAATTTTCCTATATCCCTCCACACACTGGTAGCATAGTATATGCTCATTGAATCTTTAAATCAGACTTCTGGATAAAGGTCTGCTTCTAGGTAACTATCTATGTGATCTACACCTTAATGTCACTGAGACTTGCAGAATTTCATTCTCATTTGTATCTGTCAGAATTGGCCTGAAATAATCTTCAATGACCTTTTCTAGTCCTAAGATTCTGTCACAATTGCCTGAGTTCTTAAAAAATGTTCTTGACACAACAGAACAATTTTAAGACAGGTCTGACTTAGTAAACTACTCACAGATATGAATATGACCAAGTGACCTATTTATTGCAGACGATGTCCATAAAGAGAAGGGATCTGTGTAAGGGAGATTTACTCACTTTTTCATTAACAAAGAAGAGGACACTTCCAGACACTTTGGTTCAGAATTTAAGCTGGAAGAATAATTATAAATGGGTAATAAAAATGATTTAGAAGGCTTGCTGCTGCTGCTAAGTCACTTCAGTCATGTCTGACTCTGCGACCTCATAGATGGCAGCCCACCAGACTTCTCTATCCCTGGGATTCTCCAGGCAAGAACACTGGAGTGGGTTGCCATTTCCTTCTTCTTGCCATCCCAGAAGTATTGACAGTGTCAGGAATGGTATGTGAACAATAAACACTTGGATATGATGAAAGAATCAGAAACCTCTGGCTGGAAGTGAAAAGTGAAAGTGAAGTCGCTCAGTCGTGTCCGACTCTCAGCAAACCCCATGGACTGCAGCCTGCCAGGCTCCTCCATCCATGGCATTTTCCTAGGCCTTTTTAATTCTGTAGTTTCATACCTAGAAAGTGCAGATTCCAATTCTTTTAGTAGAAAAGAGGCGGGGGGATGTTGCAGAGGGGCCCTAAATGGAGACCTAGTTTCAGGTCCAACATTGGTCATTAATCAAAGAAACAATGGATTGCCTGACTCTGTCTCATTGATTTTTCAGTAATGAAAAGAGAAAAATTATCTGCCCATACCTGCAAGACGATTTGTGAGGGTCAAGCAAGACAGTGCTAGATAACCCCATTCAATAAGTACAAAATGCTATATACATTTGTATATGTGTGCATGGCCATGAGTCAACAGATGGCCTCTGATGACTCAGTGAGTATTTTTGGATTGCTTTTGACTAAATTGGATGATTTTGCAAAGTTGGTGGTTAAGATGGCTGAGCCAGTCTCAGATTCTTGGTGTTTCCCAAATTTGTGAATGACTCAACAACATATAAATCTCCCTGCTTCCCAATACAACTTCATTGGAGTTGAAGACAAAATCTTATCAAGATATAAACACCACAAGCTCTGGGTCCATGTCTATTTTGTTCACTGGACATAAAAGATCAAGTCAAATATTTGTTGACTACATGGAGGGGAAGCCGGATGAATGATGAGTTACCCTCCATGGTGGTGTGTCTTGCTCCTTTCCTATGTCAGTTAGGGCACAGGATTCCAGGTTGTGTTTCAGAAAACTTATGCATAGTGAGACACAGAATTCTGAGATCACTTCAAAATGCCAGTATTTGTTCATTTGTTGTCAACTTGACATCACAACACCAAGTATCATAGAAGAGAAGCTAGAACAATTTCCCCAGAATCTTCTTATCCAGGTTAGAGGTTACCAAAGAGAGGCATTTATGTCAGCATTGGAAGATGGAGAAAGAGAGACCATTATTTTCTGGGGACAATTGCTGCTAGATTCATGGGTAGATGTGAGATTCAGTGACTTGCTGGGGAGCTCTTGAGTACCTCTACTTTAATAAAGCATCAGAGATAATTGGTGGGGTCTTCCTAGAGGTCCTGAGTCTTGCAACACCTTCTTCTGCTTGGGTACTTCAGGCTGAAATTGCTCCAGTTGATTTCTTTCACCTTGGCTCACCAGCTTTTCCAGTCTTCATGTATGCTCACTTGTCTATGTTAAAACCTACGTTATCTTGAATACATTGAATACCTCTTCTGTTTTCTTGATAGAAACTTGACTAGAAATAGAATCTCAAATGTTAAATTTGAGCATGGTGGCTCAGGCAGTAAAGCGGCAAAGCCTACAATGAAGGTCACCTGGGTTCAATCCCTGGGTTGGGAAGATTTCCTGGAGAAGGAAATGGCAACCCACTCCAGTATTCTTGCCTGGAAAATCCCATGGACAGAAAAGCCTGGTAGGTCATTATTGCAAAGAGTAGGACATGACTGAGCGACTTCACTTTCACTTTCAACCTTCAACTAAATGCATTTATATACATAGTTAGCACCTAGGGGGGAAAACCATGAGGTTTTGTTTTGTTTTGTTTTTAACAACCCATCTAGGTATTATTTGGGCTTTCCAGGTGGCTCTAGTGGTAAAGAATCCAGCTGCCAATGGAGGAGATGCAAGAGATGTGGAATCAATCCCAGGGTGGGGAAGATCCTCTGGAGTAGAAAGTGGCAATCCACTCCAGTATTCTTGCCTGGAAAAGCCCATGGACATAGGAGCCTGCGGGCTATAATAGTCCATGGGGCCACAAAGAGTCGGACATGACTAAGCAACTGAGCACTAGGCACTGTTTAGTAAACAATTGCTCTTCAACATTCAGCAATATCTTTGAGGCCTAAGAAAGTTGATGAAGTTTTCCAAAGTGTCTTATTTTGCTCTCTTAGAAGAACTTGGTTCAAAAGGGCACCATTTCCTAGAGTGAAAAGAAAAGATTCTCAACTCATATTGTCCATAATTTAGTCTGGACTCGGTTGCTTTTTAGCCTTGCATATTTGGCGAATTCATTTAACTTCTCCTGGACTTGATGACTGTATCACCATGATAGGAGTCTTGACATCTATATTTCTTGAGACCCCTTAAGAATGGCATTCAGGCATCTGCACAAATGCTACTCTAAGAAAGTAGTCTTTGGGGGAGTCAAATGAAAATGTAAGAAAGCATTGTGTATATATGTTATTATTCTCTAGACTCACATTCACATACTAGTTAAATGCATATAATAATGGAGATTGATAAAAGTTCAATAAAAGTAACTTCTAGAGAACTAAAGCATTTCTACTACGCCTGAGTGTAAATATGGCATTCATATGCATACCCACCTCTGGGAGACTTAACCCAACGTGGCTGTCAACAAACAGGGCAGTAACTGAGAGAGGGTGTCATACTGTGGGGCTGAGACTCCATGGAACAGCTGAGAAAATCTGTATTGCTTCAGCATAGGATGGTTTTTGAACCCATAGAATGGAGGTGCAAACTGCTCTCCATTCAGAAGGTCACTGCTGCAGTCATACTTGATCTTGAGTATGGGGAAGGAATATATCAAATCAGCTTCCCAAAACCAATGAGACAACTTTTAATTTTCCATCCTTACTGGCAATTATGATATCCTGAAGTTATTGAATGATCATGGTTAGGATTTCACACATGTGATTTATTGAAAGTGGACCCTGTTAATTCACTGCAATGAGACAAGACAGGGCAATGGACAACAGCCAGGGAAAGACAGCCCATTGTTGGTAATGGCTAGTGTCTGTTGGCATTGAACAGATCTTTCAACACTTGTGCCTATGAAATGTAGATACACTTTGGCTTATTTTTCTTTGTGCTAACATTACTGGATTTGTATAACTCCTGATCCACAAACAGCATGTGTATGTGTCTGCCTCTCTTCACATGCCTCTCCATCCTTCCACCCCATCTTTCTCTTCTTCAGCATACTTGTCACAGCATATCATACTCTTACATTATATTTTACATCAGTGACTTTGTTTTGATTTTTCCCACATCCTTCTATAATCTATTGCAAAGTACATCTGGAGAGAGACTTTGTTCTGCCTGGGATAGTTAGTAATGAAAGTGCGTGGGTGAATAAACATTTGAATTATTAACCTAGTTTTTTTAATGTTCTGCTTGATTCCTCAAACATAAACCAACAAAAAGACATTTTTGAAAAGTTTACCAGTGGTTGGGCCACCCCTTTATTCACATAAGGAAATGGAGACTCTTTCCTATAGTTGTACAGGGGCCACAGTTTTTCAAATGCAACAGATAATGGAGAATTTTAGGGAGAGGAACTGTGGGCCAAATTCTTTGCCACATCACTTCCTTGTCTGTAAAGCAGGTTGATAAGTTATCTGTATGATCCTCCATAGTTCACACAGAAGAATGTTCAAAAATATTCTGTTTAGCAATGAGGTGCACAGGAATATCCTGAAACCAGTAGTGGTGTTTAAACTGCCAATGTTAGGGAGAGAGAGGTGGCCACAGAATCTTTTCAAGTGATCCAAACTTAATCTAAAAGGAATTGAGTCATTGGGCTATAAATCTGACAAAAAATGCATTGGACTTTGATGCTAAGTTAGAATAGCAACAGAATGCTGCTGGTGAATGATCTAGTTTCTATTAATAATCTAAAACTCCCGAGAATGGCATTCATGCATCTATACAATTGCTACTTTAGGAATGAGCCTTGGGGAACTATGATATAGTCTTCTTGCCATCCCAGAAGTATTGACAGTGTCAGGAATGGTATGTGAACAATAAACACTTGGATATGATGAAAGAATCAGAAACCTCTAGAAACCTAGAAAGAGACAAACAGAGCCAACAAGAGTGAGACAAGCAGTTGCTCCTGGCACTCCGTCATCAATCAGCTCAAGAGGACAGAAGAGAGCTTTGATCAGCTAGTGATGTACAAAATCAGCTTTTAAGGTGAAAACCAAGAGATGGGAGAAAATGGCTGGAAATGAAGAAGGGAAAGTGATGATGACTTTGACAGCAACAGTGACAACAGAGTGATGAAAAATGTGACAAAACGGAAGAAAAGAGTCTTTACAACTGGTACAAAAGTTGGAGCAGTTCGGAATTCTCTGAGAGCAAATAGCTGATTGCTCTGTACTTTGATGATGGTTGTGACTACTATTTATTGAGTAGTAAAACTATGACCAAGGATGAGATGGCTGGATGGCATCACGGACTCGATGGACGTGAGTCTGAGTGAACTCCGGGAGTTGGTGATGGACAGGGAGGCCGGCGTGCTGTGATTCATGGGGTTGCAAAGAGTCCGACATGACTGAGGGACTGAACTGAACTGAACTGAACTGAAAAATATGCTAGGCACTGTACCAAGCACTTCACGTGTAAGCTCACATTCTCTTCTCCTATCCTCCTTTACATCTACTGCATTTAGATTTTCACTCCCAGCCCTTTATGTTGCCAAAGGCAATATTGTTTTACCATGTGTATTTGACTCTGAGGATCACCTCTTTCTTTCTAGAATACTTTTTCCTTTGATTCCTGAACACTCTTCTCTCTTAGGCTTCCTCCTGCCTCATTGATCACCCCTTTTAGTCTCCTTTAGTGATGTGATTCTCCCACTTACTAGATGTGAACATGGACAGATTAGGTAATGCCACTGTGATTTAGTTTCCTCATTGGTAAAATGGGTACAATAATAGTACCTAATGAAGGAGCCATGGTTGAGATTAAATGAATTATTATATGCAATGTGTTTGCACATAGTAATTGCCATACCTCTGTTTCTATCATTTTTCTAAACTCGAAGTGTTAATTTGGCCAAGGGTCAGCACTGGACTTCTCTAGCTACGCTAATTACCTTGGTGGCATCATCTAGATGCATGGTTTCAAATACATCTAGAAGCTCCTGAATTGTAAATTTACATTGCCAGAAAGGACCTCTACCCTGAACTTTCAGTTCAGTTTTCCTTTCATCTTTCAGCTCTATACTAAATTTTTCAGTTCAGTCACTGAGTCATGTCCAACTCTTTGCGACCTCATAGACTGCAGCACACCAGGCCTCCCTGTCCATCACAAACTCCCAGAGCTTACTCAAACTCATATCCGCTGAGTCGGTGATGCCATCCAACCATCTCATCCTCTGTCATCCTCTTCTCCTCCTGCCTTCAAATTTTCCTAGCATCAGGGTCTTTTCAAATGAGTCTCTTTGTATCAGGTGGCCAAAGTACTGGAGTTTCAGCTTCAACATCAGTCCTTCCAATGAATATTCAGGACTGATTTCCTTTAGGATGGACTGGTTGGATCTCCTTGATGTCAAAAGGATTGCAGTCCAGGGGTCTTCTCCAACACCACAGTTTAAAAGCACCAGTTGTTCAGTGCTCAGCTTTTTTTATAGTCCAACTCTCACATCCATACATGACCACAGGAAAAATCATAGCTTTGACTAGACAGACCTTTGTTGGCAAAGCAACGTCTCTGTTTTTTAATATGCTGTATAAGTTGGTCGTAACTTTTCTTCCAAGGAGAAAGCATCTTTTAATTTCATGGCTGCAATCACCATCTGTAGTGATTTTGGAGCCCCCCCAAAATAACGTCTGTTACTGGTTCCACCGTTCTGCCATCTATTTGCCATGAAGTGATGAGACCAGATGACATGATCTTTGTTTTCTGAATGTTGAGCTTTAAGCCAACATTTTCACTCTCTTCTTTCCCTTTCATCAAGAGGCTTTTTAGCTCCTCTTCGCTTTCTGCCATCAGGGTGATATCATCTGCACATCTGAGGTTATTGATATTTCTCCTGGCAATCTTGATTCTAGTTTGTGCTTCCTCCAGCCCAGTGTTTCTCATGATGTACTCTGCATATAAGTTAAATAGGCAGGGTGACAATATACAGCCTTGACGGACTCCTTTCCCAATTTGGAACCAGTCTGTTGTTCCATGTCCAGTTCTAACTGTTGCTTCCTGACTTGCATACAGATTTCTCAGGAGGCAGGTCAGGTGGTCTGGTATTCCCATCTCTTGAAGAATTTTCCACAGTTTATTGTGATCCACACAGTTAAAGGCTTTGGCATAGTCAATAAAGCAAAAGTAAATATTTTTCTGGAACTCTCTTGCTTTTTTCATGATCCAGTGGATGTTGGCAATGTGATCTCTGGTTCCTGTGCCTTTTCTAAATCCAGCTTAATCACCTGGAAGTTCACAGTTCACTACTGTTGAACCCTGGCTTGGAGAACTTTGAGCATTACTTGACCAGCGTGTAAGATGACTGCAATTGTGTGGTAGTTTGAGCATTCTTTGGCCTTGCCTTTCTTTGGGATCAGAATGAAAATAGGTTTAACTTAACTATAGAAAATCCTCTGTAAAAAATGTGTTATTTACAGAGTTGAAATGCTAATTTTTATTTATATAATGTGTTACCTTATCACTTGAAAATAATGTAAGTATAGTGTCCATACATGAGGCAGGAGCTGTTCTACAAAAGTCTGCCCTTGTAAAGTCACAGGTGGAGAATTGTGTCCTTTTCTTGTGTGCATGCATGCATCCTAATTGTTGTCCAACTCTTTGAAACCCTATGATCTGTAGCCCAGCAGGCTTCTCTGTCCATGGAATTCTCCAGGCAAGAACACTGGAGTGGGTTGCCATTTCCTACTCCACGGGAATCTTCCCAACCCAGGGATCAAACCCACATATAATGCCATATAAAGATAATTTGCTTCAGAGAAGGAGACCAAGATATCTGGGAAGAAAATTTTAGGGAGGCATAATAACCATTTCTGAATGTTTTAAATGCTATCATAAAAGAGAAATCTTATGTTTGGTGTTTTCCAGTGTGTTAAGATTCTCCAGAGAAAAAGAACCGATGGGATATATAGAGAAAACAAGATTTATTATAAGAATTGGCTCATGCGATGATGGAAGCTAATAAGCCAAAAATCTGCAGGATGAGTCGGCAAACTAAAGAGCTGATACACTTCAGGTTTGAAGGCCAGTAGCCTTGAGACTCAGGAGGAGTGGATGCTTCAGTTTGAATCTGAAAGCAGGAAAGAGCTGATAGTCCCAATGAAAAGATAGACAGGCAAGAGGAAGTCTCTCTTAATCTGTAGTGGGTCAGTCTTTTCCTTTTAATTCAGGCATTTGGCTGACTGGGTGAGGCCCACCCACATGAGGGTGGCAATCTACTCATTGTACCTATTTAAATGCTAGTCTCATCCAAGAACACCCTCACAAGAATACACAGAATAATGCCTGACCAGTATCAGGGCATCCTGTGGCCCAGTCAAGTTGACATATAAAATGAATCATCACATCAAGAGTGCTAGACTTGAACCCATTCAATTCAAATGGCACTTTTTTGGTGGTGACCACAAGCCACTCTGTATGCAAATAAGTAAGTGCCTGTAATATAGCAGCAACCAGCTGACAGGTAACTGAAGTAGCCAGAAGGTAGATGTGGAACTAAAAGGAAAATCCTATCCAAGAGCAGAAGGGCCCATTCATGGAGCTAGTCCCTCCTTAAGAAAGATTTCCCCTCCTACAAGATACTTCAATTAATTGTAAATGGTCATCTACCAGTCTTAATGCAGAGGCCTGTTAATTATATAACTGTGAAGATCTCTTTCAGCCCTAAAATCCAGAACTCTAAGAGTTTCTTTAATTTACTAACATTACCAATAAATTACTTTATGTGCTTGCCTAAAGTACTGGTTATAAAGTGATTCTGATTTATCAAGGGCATTGGACCAATAAAAAAGTTATGAATACATGAACATATACTCGCAAGAAAATATGCAATGTAGGACAATTACAAGCAAAGCCTTTGAATCATTTTTACTTTATTGCTGCCTGCCAAATCATTAATTCTGATCTGAAATAACTTAAAAATAGCACCTACAACATGCTGCACAATTTCTATTCATGGATGCTAAACACCCAAAATAACAGAAGTAAATTGAACTTCATGAATGATTCATGGTTTCCCTTGCTTTATGTCCTCATTGTCAAGGAAATTAGCAGCACTGGATATCTCCTTAGATAAATTTGATTTTGCTATATTCAGTAGACTACTTAATGAAAATGAATATTTCACATTTATGTTCATAGAAATGTTAATGAATTTTAGTACCCATAGCTTTTTTGATCTGAGGAGTGGTGGGTGTAGGAAGAAGGGAATCTTTCCTGAATTAATTCATTCCTTTTCCAAGGCTGCTCTTCTGAAACTGTGGAAAAGCAGTCTTTCTGAAAACTCTCTGATCTTTAAAAGTTAGAAAATAAAAGGCAATGGGAAGTGGACTTTCTTTTATGAAAATTGGTTTCACAATCAAGTTGTCTATAAAGTTAGCTGTTCACTTCTACCATATAGACTATTTATTTTCCATGCATAGCTAAGTGGTTATGTAGATAGATGAAGAGATCTTGGATTTACAGTTAGATTTCCATAGTTTCTTCTTGATGCTCTGATGGACGACCATTTTGCTTCCAACTTCCTTAGAGGAAGTCAAAATACAGTGCATTGTTTTGTTTAAAGGCTTTAGGTATTACCCAAACACTTAAAGACACAAATTTGAATGGAACTTCGATCTTCTAGAACTGAACAGCCATGCTAAACCAAAGGTTTGGTTCAGTTAGGATCCAAACTTGATAATAATGACTGCTAATATTTATTGACTATATATTATGGACCAGGCACTTAACAGAAATTTCCTATAGAATATTCACCAAAACCCAATTGCTTTACTCCATTTAATAGAGAAGGAAATCAAAGGACCATGGTAGTTACTCGCCCAGGTCACAAAACTGTAGTGGTCCAAAAGGAATTTAAACTCAAGCAATCTGACTTGAACCTCTAAGATCTACCAGTGCCGCCCCCTCCCCACCCCATAGTGTCCTTAGAACAGAAAAATGAAATAACAATTTTTGTGTTCATCTTCTAACTTCCAAAATGTGGGATTTGGGTGACTTAGGAGGATGCTATATCTGAATGCAAAGGAGACACCTGAGAACAAAGCAGGTTTTAATTGGTCCTTCCCCTCTCTACTGAATCAGTCTAAACTCAGTTCCTCATGAGCATTTATTTTCTGACATTCCTGCCAATGAAACTGAACACTGATATATAATTTAAGAACAATTCTTGTTTTACCAGGTCACTTCTACAATTGCAATAGATCATACAATAGTCAGATCCTTTCTCCTCCAAATGGCTATAGATACTCTTCCTGAAATCATTTTAGTACACTGTTAGGCTTGACTGACTGCACTGGTGCTATAGTTTCAAAAAGTCCATTCATTACTCATAATTGTGTGATGCATGAACATCTATAACCTTTAAAATGGACATATTCTCCTGAGAAGTCTTGGTTTGTTCTGTGAACCACTGCTGCTGCTGCTAAGTTGCTTCAGTCGTTGTCTGACTCTGTGCGACCCCATTGATGGCAGCCCACCAGGCTCCCCCGTCCCTGGGATTCTCCAGGCAAGAAAACACTGGAGTGGGTTGCCATTTCCTTCTCCAATGCATGAAAGTGAAAAGTGAAAGTGAAGTCACTCAGTCGTGTCCGACTAGTAGCGACACCACGGACTGGAGCCCACCAGGCTCCTCTGTCCATGGGATTTTCCAGGCAAGAAGAGTACTGGAGTGGGGTGCCATTGCCCCCACATCCATATAGAAATCCTGTGTCAATACAGATAATTTAATTTTCACTTCAGTGTCAATATCCACATTTAAATTGCTTTATTCTTAAGAGCAAAGATCTTAGAAGAGAGATTTTTTAAAACGATTGATACTATGATCCTACCCCAGACCAATGACATCAGAATTTATATAAGGTGAGCTCTTCTGCCAGCATTTTTTAAACTCTCCAGGTGATTTTAATTTTAATTTTCCCATGTATAACAGTCACTGCTTTAAGGTTGCCATGCTTTAAATTTTTGCTTTTCTCTTTTTCTTTCACCATCGCTTCTAGTGGACCCAGTCCTCTAAATGGGAAACAGAATGGAAACATAGAAGTAAAAGAAGAAAGTACAGCAAAGAACAGAAAATAGCACCATTTCTTTCAAAGAAAAAAAAATCACTGAAATGATCAAAGGGAAAAATTTAAACTTTTCTTTCTTCCCTCAGGCATAAGACTCCAATATTTTTCTTTCAAAGTATGTGCCTTAAAATAAATAGGCAGACCAATAGACCGTGTCTTTCACTGGAATTAAGTGCTTCAATCAGATGTTCAAATCCGTGTAATAATAAGCTGTTCCAAGACACTACTCTATTTTAAAAGCCCTGATATGTATATATATATATATATACCACATGTTGATAAGAATGCAATCACTGAAACTTTAATTTGTATTATGATGCTGTGGTAAATGGAATTATCTATTTGGGAAAAAGATGCATGGGCATCAGCTATTTTCATAACATTATCAATCATGTCAAAAGATAAGCTACAATACTTTATAATTTACTCTTGAATGAATACATAGCAACAGGTTTTACAGAAATAGAGAAATAGTTTTTGTTTTTTTCTTTATTTTATTCTTTTAATCAGATGAAAGATTTAAAAAATTCCATAGTGCTTTAAAATTTAAAAAGTTTCACATACATGATTTCATATAATCTCATAATAACCCTTTTTGCCTCACCCTTATATTGCCCCTCTTCCTGACTTCTCTCCACTGGTAACTGCTAGTTTGTTCTTTGTATCTGTGAGTCTGCTTCTTTTTTGATTTAGTCACTAGTTTGTTGTATTTTTTTAGATTTTACATGATAAGCAATATCATATGGTGATTTTTACAGGTATGGTTTTAGCAAACCAAAATTGAGCAAAGTCTATTTCTTTCAAACTTAAAAAAATGAAGTAACAAGTTTGGTGTTCATTTTCATCTCCCACACCCCATCTCACAGGCACTGACTGTCCTCATTTACTGTGTGAACAGCACATTTGTCACAGAGCTCTCACTAGATGACTGTTGATTCCAAATAGACTGTATTCCCAAGGACTGAGAACAAAGTTCTAAACCTACAGTTCAGAAATGCAGTCTCACTGAGTAGAGTCAAAAGGTTGCCTGCTCTTACCTTAAAAGCTGTCAGAGTGGAAACCCATCTGTTGTCTGATATGCTCCCTGAGGTGCTTGTCACATGGCCATGTCTTTACAGGGATCTTGTTAAGATGCATTCTGGTTTAATGAGCTTGGGCTGAGGCCTGAGGGTCTGCATTTCTAACATGTCCCAAGTAATGCTAGAGCTACTGGCCTATGGACCACACTTTGAGTAGTAGGAATCCACAGTAAGAAAAAAAAAAAAAAAAAAAAAAAGATGTGGTGCATATATACAATGAAATATTAAAGTCATAAAAAGGAATGAAATTGTGCCATTTGAAAGACATAAATGGACCTAGAGACTGTCACACAGTGAAATAAGTCAGAAAGAGAAACACAAATATCATAAATATTGCTAATATGTGGGATCTGGAGAAGTGGTACACATGAACTTATTTGCAAAGCAGAAATAGAGATATCAGTATAGAGAACAAACTATGGATACCCAGAGAGGCAGGGGAGGCAGGATGAATCAGGAAATTGGGAGTGACATATATACACACTGAGTGTGTGCTAAGTCACTTCAATCATGTCCAACTCTTTGTGACCCTATGGACTGTAGCCCTCCAGGCTCCTCTGTCTATGGGATTCTCCAGGCAAGAATACTGGAGTGGGTTGCCATGCCCTCCTCCAGGGGATCTTCCTGACCCAGGGATTGAACACCAGTCTCCAGCAACTCCTTCACTGCCAGCGAGATTCTTTACCACTAGCACCATCTGGGAAGCCCTATATACTCACTGATATGTGTAAAATGGGCTTCCCAGGTAGCTCATTGGTAAAGAATCCTCCTGCCAATGTAGGAGGCACAGGTTCAATTCCTGGTCAAGAAGGATCCCCTGGAGAAGGAAATGGCAACCCATTGTAGTATTCTTACCTGAGAAATCCCATGGACGGAGGAGCATCACAGGTTACAGTCCATGGGGTCACAAAAGAGTCAGAAACAACTTAGTGGGTAAATAAGATGTAAAACAGATAACTAATGAAAACTTACTGTATAGCATAGGGAGCTCTACTCTGTGCTCTGTGATGACCTAATTGGGAAGGAAATTCAAGAAAGAGGAGATGCATGTATATCGCTTTGCTGTACAGCAGAGATAACACAATGTTAACGCAACAGTATGCCCATAAAAACTAATAAAACAAAAATGAAAAACAAAAAACACTGTCTGTCTGTTTTCCTCCTCAGTCTTCTTTCCCAATCTGTTTGCTTCCTACTGAAATTTAAATAACTAGCCATTGCCACAGTGGTTGCTCAACACTTAATCCAAGAGTTATAAATTTCAAATTAACTGAGGCAGAAAAGTCATTTTCAGATGACCTGAATAATTCCCATACACTGAAATCTGAATGGCTTAGTTGCTGGTAGTCACCCTGGGCATGTAACATTCCTGGCTTACTCTTTAATATATGGAAGATTCCCAGATGTAATAGGTCATTATTACATTTAAGCCCACATTAAAAATACAATTTGTTGAATTTTTTTAACTTAGGATTTAATTTTGATGAAGGAAAAAATGATGAAAACTATTCTATTTTATTTTCATTTCTGCAAATTAGAGGTTTTCGTGGAAGGAGCATATAGTTACACCTTCACTGTCTAGAGATCTGAGATTTAACCAGTCATTCTGAGGAACCCAAGTTTGCTAGACTTTATTTTAATTATTTTGATGCAAACCTTTCCCAGTAGAGAGTTCTAAAATCATTTATTCTTTTCTGATGATTTGGGGTCAAAACTGATTATCTTTTCTGATGTGCTGAAGGTCTAACTTCATCTCAAGAAAAAGGAGGTATGAGGACTTGCACTCTGATCCTCACCATGACCTAATTTAAGACCTACCTTTTTGTGTCTTCCTTGATGCAGTGATGAGGGCACCTTTCTACATAATTAGTGTCAATAAAAAAAAATACATCTTTAGTCAATTAGGCACAATTAGGCATATTTTTACAGCTCAAAAAGGTGTTTTCCCTGCAGAGTTCTCATTTTAGGTAACATAGCCTCTTCATTAGGGATCAGTAATAGCTCTTTGTGAATCATTCATTTCAGTCTCAGCCATTATCTAGGTCCTCAGTGTCACCCCCTCATCACCTTCCTTCATCCTGACTGCTACGGTGATGTGTTCTTAGGTCATCTGCATTCATGCACTATCCATTTACTGAGTTACACAGGTTTGTTTTTTTTTTTTTTTTTTTTCATTTAATATCTTATTCTTATTGGTGCTGCCATTATTTTTTTCTCTTTCTCTTTGAATTTTTACGTGCTCTATGTGCCAAAACAGTACGTTGGTTTTAGAGGGAGGGTATTTTGCATAACTGTCATTAGACTGTAGAGGGAAAGTTTTAGAAAATGTCTCCCCAAATAAATGTAAAATAATACATTTTATTATGTATTATTAAATGTCTCCCAATTGCCCTACTGATTATTTATTTCAAAACTTTAATAGCATAATCAAAGGGTCAAGTCTGAGTTTGGTAAATTTTTAGTTTCCTAACCAGTGTGGGAATTATAATAACATTAAATTTTCTTCTTAGGTCACATGAAGTTTAGGAAGAAGTATCCTTCTGCTACTGTGATACTTGGTCACAGTTACTCTTCTTAAAATTTTACTTTGAAGTGAATTTTATGCATATACACTATTTAAAATTCCATATTTTGTTCTACTTGGGGCTGAACTATAATAATAATCAAAGGATAATAATAACTGAATACTATAATGATTACTACTGCTAAGAATAGAAGTGCTAGGATAGAGAGCAAAAGAGCACTGAGACAGGATGTCTCAGATACGACATTCACTTGCCGCAATTTAGACCATGAGCAAAGCAGCCCACCTGGGTCAGGGTGACAGTATGTTGAGTATATCTGGAGGCATGAATGCACACAGAAGGTTTAAAGATGACAAAGATAACGCAGAACACCAGCTCTGAGACTTACACATCAGCCCCAAAGAGTTGACAGGAGAAGCATCTTTTGTGTGGAACATTCTTTCTTAGACAGTAAAGATCTACCCTTATAAGTAAATGGTCTTCTCTGAATCAAAATTCTAAGAAAGTGGAAGCACGGACGTGCATTCTGCTGAATGGAGGACAGCATCAGGCAGAGCCCAGAAAAGTTTTTAGACTTCTAGGTGGAAATATCAAGTTTACAATGGAAAGTCTCAGTCTAAAGTTCAGGCAAAAAAACAAAGGCGAAAAGAAAAGATATATCCATTTGAATGCAGAGTGAAAGGGCAGTTTTCATTTCAATCCCAAAGAAAAGCAATGCAAAGGAATGCTCAAACTACCGCACAATTGCACACGATAGTAAAGTAAAGCTCAAAATTCTCCAAGCTAGGCTTCAGCAATATGTGAACCGTGAACTCCCTCATGTTCAAGCTGGTTTTAGAAAAGGCAGATGAACCAGAGATCAAATTGCCAACATCCGCTGGATCATGGAAAAAGCAAGAGAGTTCGAGAAAAACATCTCTTTCTGCTTTATTGACTATGCCAAAGCCTTTGACTGTGTGGATTACAATAAACTGCGGAAAATTCTTCAGGAGATGGGAATAGCAGACCACTTGACCTGCCTCTTGAGAAATCTGTATGCAGGTCAGGAAGCAACAATTACAACAGGACATGGAACAACAGACTGGTTCCAGATAGGAAAAGGAGTCCATCAAGGCTGTATATTGTCACCTTGCTTATTTAACTTCTATGCAGAGTACATCATGAGAAATGCTGGGCTGGAAGAAGCACATGCTGGAATCAAGATTGCCAGGAGAAATATCAATAACCTCAGATATGCAGATAACACCAAACATCTATTTCTGCTTGATTGACTATGCCAAAGCCTTTGACTGTGTGGATCACAATAAACTGGAAAATTCTGGAAGATATGGGAATTCCAGACCACATGACGAGACTCTAAAGAAATCTGTATGCAGGTCAGGAAGCAACAGTTAGAACTGGACATGGAACAACAGACTGGTTCCAGATAGGAAAAGGAGTCCCTCAAGGCTGTATATTGTCACCCTGTTTATTTAAATTATATGCAGATTACATCATGCGAAATGTTGGGCTAGATGAAGCACAAACAGGAATCAAGATTGCTGGGAGAAATATCAGGAACCTCAGATATGCACCACCCTTATGGCAAAAATTGAGGAAGAACTAAAGAGCCTCTTGATGAAAGTGAAAGAGGAGAGTGAAAAATTTGGCTTGCAGCTCAACATTCAGGAAATGAAGATCATGGCATCTGGTGCCATCACTTCATGGCAAATAGATGAGGAAACAGTGGAAACAGCAGCTGACTTTATTCTGGGGGCTCTCAAATCACTGCAGATGGTGATTGCAGCCATGAAATTAAAAGACGCTTACCCCCTGGAAGGAAAGTTATGACCAACCTAGACAGCATATTCAAAAGCAGAGACACTACTTTGCCAACAAAGGTCCATCTAGTCAAGGCTATGGTTTTTCCAGTAGCCATGTATAGATGTGAGAGTTGGATTCTAAAGAAAGCTGAGTGCTGAAAAATGGATGCTTTTGAACTGTGGGACTGGAGAAGACTCTTGAGAGTCTCTTGGACTGCGAGGAGATCCAACCAATCCATCCAAAGGAGATCAGTCCTGAGTGTTCATTGGAAGGACTGATGTTGAAATTGAAATGCTAATACTTTGGCCACCTCATGAGAGGTGACTCATTTGAAAAGACCCTGATGCTGGGAAAGATTGAGGGGAGGAGGAGAAGGGGATGACAGAGGATGAGATGGTTGGATGGCATCACTGACTCAATGGACATGAGTTTGGTGATGGACAGGGAGGCCTGGCCTGCTGCAGTCCATGGGGTCACAAAGATTGGGACACGACTGAGAGACTTAACTGAACTGATAGTAGGTTAATTGTTATGATCCTGTGCCTTCCCTACTCCCATACATGCAACATCCAGTAATGCTTTACATAATATCAAAACTTGGAAAGATCAATAATATACTCTATAATATTATCTGAAATCAAGGGAATTTAAAATTAAAGTCAGAGGTCAAATCTAATCTTTGGTTAGATTTTTGGTCAAACCTAACCAAATAAATCCAATATATATAATACATATATATATATTATATATATACAACTCAAGAACTATCAGTGAGCCACGATCTTAGTCAGATGGCAACTGGTGAAAAATGACTAAATGGACAAAATACCTGGAGTAGTTAATGCACTAGAAGGTGTGGGGTGGCATGTGGGCCAGTGGCCCACATCCACTTTGCAGTCATTAGGCCTTCCTAGAGTAAATTCAGGCTCTGCTTCCTACTTTTATGCAAATTATCTAACCATCCTCAAGCTTAGTACTTTCTTCTGTCAGATGGGGATTTCACTTAGAATTAAGCTCTCTTACCATTAACAGATACCTAAAAATATTTGGCTTCATAAAGATAGTAGTGGCTTCAAAATTCAGAAGTAGACGATTCAGACCCAATGTGATAGTTCTGTTCAAAAAAAAGCAACTCAGGACCACTTTCCTTTGAGCTCTGCTTTTTTTAGGATATGGTCCACATTGTTGTGATCCAAAATGTTATCCGGTGCTCCATCCATTCCATCGTTATTCCAGGAAGAGAGCTTCAGTGGTATTTTTTAAAAGGCTCCATGAAATGGCCAGAAGAGATTTCTCCTACATCCTATTGCCTAACATCTTACAACCACATGAAATTGAAAGAGAGCCTGTGAAATAGTCTTTATTCTAAGTAGGCATGTTGTTGTTCCCCTTGTCGTCGTCGTTTGGTTGCTAAGTTGTGTCGAACTCTTTTGTGACCCCAGTGTCCTGTGGCCCACCAGGCTCCTCTGTCCATGGGATTTTCCAGGCAAGAATACTGGAGTAGGTTGCCATTTCCTTCTCCAGAGGATTTTCCCAACCCAGAGATTGAACCTGCATCTCCTGCAGCTCGTGCACTGGCAGGCAGACTCTTTACCACTGAGGGAAGCCCATGACACTCAGGAGGTGGTAGAAAAAGAAAACCATTCCCTTGTACTCCCCTGTGACACAGGGGAGCAGAGGGAGACCTTTCTATTTCCCAAATGGAGCATTGTTTCTGGCACATTTACTCTAGATCCTCCTGCTTTTTCTTAACCATGATTAGTAGCAGTCACTAATTAGTTGTGAATCTCGAGGCCCCCAGTCTTGGCAGAATTGAGGAGGTGTTTCTCTCCATGGTATAAGAGTCCTGGGATCACTCGCTCCATCACCTCTCTACTCTTCCCTTTCTACCTCCTGTATCTCTAAAATAGAAGTTAACTTCCTGGATTGAGGAGGAGAACTTGCTATCAAAAAGCTCCACAGTAAAAGGCTGCCTCTGGACTCACATGTTCAGCAAAGTGATGGTGGGATGTGGTTATTACATGACCTCTTCAGCCACCACCCTGGGTTCAAATCTCAGTGGTGGTGCTTGCTAGCTACACTTTCAGAACAAGGGATTCATTCTCTGTTCGTTTTCATTTCTTTGTCCAAAAAAGAAGATTATAATTGTGCCCATCTCTTGGAGTTGTCATAAAGAGCAATCCACTGTAATGTGCTTTGCAATGTGACTGGGGAACGAAGCCATAGCAATCATTACCCTTACCTGAAATCTGAGCTTTAATCAATTTCAAGGATATAGTATTTCTCATAATTTGCTTTTAGTTTTCAGGATGAGGATCAAGTGAAGGCTCGAACCAGTTCAAAAGCTCCATATCATGGGGGTGCTCTGGCAGCAGGCAATGAGGAGACTGATTGATTGTGGGTAAGTCACATATTTACTCTTGTCCTATAGCCCATCCATTACTATATATCATCATTAATATTATGAATGAAACAAGATCTAGAAATCTGGCCCTGGTGCTTACTAGCTGAATAATCTTGGGTGACTTACTCATCTTTTCTAAGGCTGTTTCTTCTGTAAATGAGGGATAGTATCAACAAGTTTTTTCATGGTTTTTGTGAGACACAGATATTGAGAATTTTTTTTAACATAGTGCCTGGTGCTTTGGAAACACTCAAGAGATGCTAACTATGAAAATAATATGAGATTATCATTACTGGATGTGGAATTTACATCTCATGACCTTGTAGCTCTTAGAAATGACTGACTCTTTGGTGACTGATAAAAGAATAAACATACACATGAATATTGAAACCAGTGGGAACTAGGAAGTAGTGTTTGACTTTCTTGGTGTAAGAGTAAAGAACCTAGAGAAAGAGGATGAGGAAAAGACCTGTTATGAAAGACAGTGAAAAAGAAGGAACGGAGAGTCAAAGGAAGATAGAACCTGAAGATATCCAGAATAACATACAGAGTAAGGCAACACATTGCCAAGAAAATAAGAATGTGGGAAATTCTACAGCTGATGGATAAATAAAACTTGGTGGGTAACTGCTGAAATACAAGCAATAGGACAACTATAAAGTTCAAAAGAAATTTAAAATAAGCAAAATTCCAGTTACTTCCTAAAGGGCAAAGAGACAATGTCTCTTTGTGATCAGATGTGATCAGAGAGGTACCCAGAGCTATGGGTAACATTTGTTCTGCTCTTAAATGGGAGTCGGGGGCAGGTATGCCACGTGTTTATTTTATTACACTGTAAAGGCTATAAACATATTTTATACACTCTTTATTACTCAAATTGTTGGGAATTCCCTGGTGGTCCAGTGGTTAGGACTCCACATTTTCACTGCATGGATTCAATGCCTGGTCAGGGAACTAATATTCCACAAGCTGCAAAAAATGAAAAAAAAAAGTTATTAAAGGGAACAAATCTTATCCTCAAAGGGAAAGTAATGATGGAAGAAGAACTGGAGAAGACAAAAAGGAGTCCTAACAAAAAGGGGATGAAATGTAGCTTTTAACATAAAATGGAGACTTTGTGATGAAGAGATGCTTTGTTGTTGTTGTTGTTGTTGTTGTTGTTGTTTAGTGGCAAAGCCGTGTTGACTCTTTTGTGACCCCATGGACTGTAGCCTGCCAGGCTCCTCTGGAATCTTCCAGGCAAGAATCCTGGAGTGGGCTGCCATTTCCTCCCCCAGGGGATCTTCCCTCCCCAGGGATCAAGCACACAGCTCCTGCATCCCCTGCACTGGCAGATAGATTCTCTACCACTGAGCCAGCATGGAAGCCTCTCCCATTCCAAAGGCTTCTGGGGCATTTTCTGCCATCAAAGCTGCCCACATGCTTGCCACCACATCCTCTGAATGGCTTCCTATGATTGTCTCTTCTCAGAAGACCCCCAGTTCTGCCCCTTGACTGCCAGAATGGTTCCACATCTCGCAACCACCTGTGGGCTCAGTTCAGCCCAGTCACTCAGTCATGTCCAACTCTTTGCAACCCCATGGACTGCAGCATGCCCGGCTTCCCTGTCCATCACCAACTCCCGGAGCTTACTCACACTCAGGTCCATCCAGTCGGTGATACCATCCAACCGTCTCATCTTCTGTCCACCCCTTCTCCTCCCGCCTTCAATCTTTCCCAGCATCAGGGTCTTTTCCAGTGAGTCAGTTCTTTGCCTCAGGTGGCCAAAGTGTTAGAGTTTCAGCATCAGTCCTGCCAATAAATATTCAGGACTGATTTCCTTTAGGATTGTTTGTGAGCTCACCTGTGACCCAAACTGTCTTTTACAGCAAAGATCCAGGTCACCTTCTCCAGGATGTTTTCTTGACTTACTTGCCCAGAATCCTCCTTACTGTGCAGACTTCCTTCTCTGACACACCCGTCATCTTTGCTTTGTTTGCCTTCAATTTCTTGGTGATCCCAACATTTTCTATCCCTTTCCTCCCTTTTGAACTACTCTATGAGGCCAGCTGTACACCAGCCTCTGCTTCTTCTGGTGAGACTTGAACCCATCACATTATACTTGAAAACTTGTTCATTTCAGTAGCTAAGGAAAGGCTACTATAGGACCAATGTCACATGTAAGTGATAGGCACCAGATCTTTTATGGGGAAATTTGCTATAAAAAACATTATTAGCAAAATTATGAGTATGAGCTACAGTCAATGTTTTGCCAATGGTGGATTTTCTATATTGAGTAGCAGTACTATGTTTACATAAAAGAATTTCCTTTTGATTAGAAACTACATGCTAACATATGAAGGTGTGAAGAAGTGTTCTGTATGCAACCTACTCGCCAATAGCTCTGAATAAATATAACTGTGTATATAAAGAAAAGATAGAATGATTTAAAAGTGGCAAATATTAACAATTCATCGACCAAGAACAACCAAGAATTTTTAGACTTGGAAATTTTCTGCAAGTTTCAGAGTTGGATATAGAAAGTTTTAAAATCTCAAATACTGAGTAGAATTAAGAGCATTCAACAAATTCTGTGTTCTACTTAAATATCTCAAAATCAACTCAGCATATTTTGCTTTTGATGTAATCTTATCTGAAAGGAAAAATATTTCATTAATTACATCATCTTCCTTGTTTCAAGGTTCAATTAGTATAGATGTTTCTACTTCCAAAGTAAGACAACTGGCAGCCTGTTTGGTCTTATTTTGTGACATGCATGTAATGTTTATTTGAGCTTAGGGCTTTACTAAAAAAAGTTTATTTATTTATTTGGATGCATGAGGTCTTAGTGTGGCACATGGGATCTTTAGTTGTGACATGTGGGATCTAATTCCCTGACCAGGAATCAAACCTGGGCCTCCTGCATTAGGAGCTCGAAATCTTAGCCCCTGACCACCAGGGAAGTCCTCAGGTTTTTTATTTATAGAAAACACTCTTGTACTTAGTTTAATAAATCACCATTTTTTTTAATATTTATTTGTCTGTGCCAGATCTGATATGTATGTGGGATCTGGTGCCCTG
>SJYC01066154.1:0-15139 GCA_006408675.1 Madoqua kirkii | reverse complement strand
TTCACAGCATCATCTTTCAGGATTTGAAATAGCTCCACTGGAATTCTATCACCTCCACTAGCTTTGTTCGTAGTGATGCTTTCTAAGGCCCACTTGACTTCACATTCCAAGATGTCTGGCTCTAGATTAGTGATCACATCATCATGATTATCTGAGTCATGAAGGTCTTTTTTGTACAACTGTATTCTTGCCACCTCTTCTTAATATCTTCTGCTTCTCTTAGGTCCATACCATTTCTGTCCTTTATCAAGCCCATCTTTGCATGAAAAGTTCCCTTGGTATCTCTAATTTTCTGGATGAGATCTCTAGTCTTTCCCATTCTGTTGTTTTCCTTGATTTCTTTGCATTGATCGCTGAAGAAGGCTTTCTTATCTCTCCTTGCTATTCTTTGGAACTCTGCATTCAGATGCCTATATCTTTCCTTTTCTCCTTTGCTTTTTGCCTCTCTTCTTTTCACAGCTATTTGTAAGGCCTCCCCAGACAGCCATTTTGCTTTTTTGCATTTCTTTTCCATGGGGATGATCTTGATCCCTGTCTCCCATACAATGTCACGAACCTCATCCCATAGTTCATCAGGCACTCTATCTATCAGATCTAGGCCCTTAAATCTATTTCTCACTTCCACTGTATAATCATAAGGGATTTGATTTAGGTTATAGCTGATTGGTCTAGCCGTTTTCCCTACTTTCTTCAGTTTAAGTCTGAATTTAGCAATAAGGAGTTCATGATCTGAGCCACAGTCAGCTCCTGGTCTTGTTTTTGTTGACAGTATACAGCTTCTCCATCTTTGGCTGCATAGAATATAATCAGTCTGATTTTGGTGTTGACCATCTGGTGATGCCTGTGCATAGTCTTCTCTTGTGTTGTTGGAAGACAGTGTTTGCTATGACCAGTGCATTTTCTTGGCAAATCTCTATTAGTCTTTGAGTTCCTTATTATCCTTGTAAGGTGACTATATTTTTTAAAAACTAATCATAAACTCACAGATTTAAAGATATTTGAGTTCCGTTGTATTGCAATTACTATTCTTTTTGAAGTTCAAATGATCTCATCGTTGTCCAGGGAGCCACCATCACTAAAGTATCATAGTGCATATCACTAGCCCAGGAAAAGATCAAAAATAAAATTTTGAAGCACAGTTTTCTATTGAATGCATATCACTTTCACACAATCATAAAGTCAAAAAATTAAGTTGAACCATTGTAAGTTGGAGACTCTCTGCACTCCATTTTTTTTTCTGACACAAAGTGTTGCATTTAAAAGCCTGAGAATAATCCAATTTTCTTTCCCTTAAAATACACTTTGTCTTTTAGATGTCTAAGGGAACCTTTTCCTTTAAAGTCCAGTTAACTTACTACATGGTGTTATTTGGGGTTGATATTCTCAGGTATATGTTGTGCTCTTTGAGTAAGCAGTTTTCAATTTAAGGAAAAAAGGTTTTTGGCATTACCATTTTTAGTATTTTTGTCAGTTCCCTTACTTTGTTTTTCTTCATCAAGGCTCCTCCTGTCCATGCTAAATCTTCCTTGTCTGTTGCCTACATGTGACATTTCCTCTTAAATCTTTTTAATGTCTCTCCTCATTATTTTACTTTTGGCTGTGCTGGGCGTTCGCTGCTGCAGGCTTTTCCCCAGTTGTGGCGAGCGGGGCTGCTCTCCGGTTTTGGTGCATGGGCTTCTCATTGCAGTGGTTTCTCTTGTTGCAGAGCACGAGCCTCAGTGCATGCGGGCTTCAACAGCTGTGGCACGTGGGCTCAGTGATTGCGGCTCCTGGGCTCTAGGGGGCAGGCTCAACAGCTGTGCCGCACAGGCTTAGCTGCATGTGGAATCTTCCCAGACAAGGGATCAAATGTGTGTCTCCTGCGTTGGTAGGCAGATTCTTATCCACTGTGCCACCAAGGAAGCCCCTCTCATTTGTTTTTGAATTTTAGAGTTTTATATTTTAAGCTCATTTTGAAATACTATGCTTCAGTGTTTCCTTTTTTTAAAATAAAATTTTATTTTTATTTTTTAACACTGAAAACATTTTTTATTGGGGTATAGCCAGTTAACAATGTTGCTATAGTTTCAGGTGAACAGTGAAGGGACTCAGCCATACATATACATGTATCCATTCTCCCCCAAACCCTCCTTCTGTCCAGGCTGGCACATTGAGTAGAGTTCCATGTGCTGTACAGTAGGTCCTTGTTGGTTATCCGTTTTAAATATAGCAGTGTGCACATGACCTTTCCAAAGTCCCTAACTATCCCTCCTCCCCAGCAGCCAGGAGTTCGTTTTCTATGAGTCTCTTTCTTTTTTTTAAGGTAAGTTCATTTGTACCATTTCTTTTTAGATTCCACATATAAGGGATATCTTATATTTCTCCTTCTCTGTCTGACTTACTTTACTCAGTATGACGCTCTCTTGATCCATCCATGTTGCTGCACATGGCCTTATTTCATTCTTTTTAATGGCTGAGTAATATTCCACGGTGTGTTCTTATATTCACTTGCACACACACATACATGACTTCTTTACCCATTTCTCTGTTGATGGACATTTAGGCTGTTTCCATGTTTTGGCTATTGTAAACAGTGCTGCAGTGAACACTGGGGTACGTGTATCTTCTGGGCCATGTTTTTCTCTGGATACATGCCCAGGAGTAGGATTGCAGGCGCATATGGTAGCTCTATTTTTAGTTTCTTAAGGACCCTCCATACTGTTCTCCATAGTGGCTGTATCAGTTTACATTCCCACCAACAGTTATGCCTCAGTTTTGACCTCTTCCATCAAGTTGTCTTTCCAGCATGCTTTTGTCAGAGGGATGTTATTCTGCTCCATGTTCTTTCATTTCCCTAGTAACTTCTGATGAGCTTGGAAGCTGATACTTTTCTGTGACTCATTACGCAAAATTAGCTTTTCTGAATAGTTAGAAGGAAGTACAGTTCAGGAAAATCTCACTAGCTTGACGGAACTCCCTCTTAGATTATCACCGTGATGTATTTAAAACCATGGCCTCTTGCTTTCTGATACTTCCTGTTGTCGTTTAATCGCTAAGTTATGCCGGCTCTCTGTGACCCCATGGATTGTAGCCCACCAGGCTCCTCTGTCCATGGGATTTCCCAGGCAAGAATACAGGAGTGGGTTGCCATTTTCTGTATCTCTTCCTTTTCCCCACTTTTATCTGGACCTCCTCTTTCCCTCATGTCTCCTGGCACTATTGTGCTCAATTGTGACTCCACTGTCAGCATTTTCTCTTCAGATGGCGCCCAGGCCTGGAAGAGGGCTTTGGTTTTAGGGTTCGGGAATTAATGTGGCCCAGACTGCCTGAGTTCCTTTCAGAACCCACCAAGAACCCTGGCACTCATCTGGCACTGAATTGGGTAAAACACCTCCCAGTTTCAGCTGCTGTGCTCAAATCAGCCTGCACTCGTTTCCAGTGCATTCCTGGTCACCTATTCTGGGGTTCTCCTGGTCTCAGGCCTGTCGGATGTTTTGTTGTCTCCCCAGCCCTAACTTATTCATTTCATACAAACACTGATATCCTGCAGGTTTTGCGGCTGCTGGAGGTTTATCTCCGCCACCTGCGTATACTTTGAGATCTGTGGATAACTCACTTGGTTTTGATGTAAATGCTGCTTGCTACCTAGTTGTTATATTTACAGGAGGATTCAGAGATTCGAATAACAATGTTGCTGATGTCTTTTTCCCAGAACCGATTAGGTCTATTTTTCACCCACCCCCAAAGCTAGTCCCTAAATGTGACATACTGCTGCCTCATGGCCATACTGTCCTTGCTGCTGAAGTAGGCATTGCCACCCCACTGCTCCTTACCCAGGGCTTTTCTCAGAGAAACTATCTAAGACAGCTGAAACTACAGGGCCCAGATGTGGCTGCTCCCTTAGTGATGCAGAGACTGGGGCGGGGCCGGAGGTGGGGGGCGGAATGAGGAGAATACAGTAGGGCCTATAACCTTGTGGTTTATCTGCATTTAGCTAATCAGGCATTACTACCTCAGTGGCATCCGAAAAAAGTACAAGTAGAGATAGGAAAATTAAAAAAAAAATAGAGACTGCCTATCAGCTTTACTTCTGTGGCAGCTAATGCAAGATGGCTAGGATTTGGGTCATGGGCTTAACAGAACAAGGGAGCCCTTCCGATGGCTACCCAAAGACCTCACTCCATCATGCAAGCAGGTGATGTCACCGTTCTTACCTGGTGGAATTTGATGACTGCTAATACAAATGACAATTGTATGTTTCCATTTTCTCCCTTTCTGGAATCCTTCCGTTTTCCTTTGCCTCCAGTGTACACTGAGAGCAGACAGGCCATCTTTTAACTCATAGGTCACTGGGTCACAAGCAGCCTTGTTTGGACTTGATAAGGAGAGCTGCACAAAACCCAGCTATCCTGGACTCTGAGTGGGATGCAGTGATGAATGGAGGAGGGAGCTGGTTCTACTTACAGCAAGAGGAATGACGAGGGGCAGACTGTGACAGATAACATAAATTAGATTGCTCAGTATCCATTTGAATTTTCTTGTCCTACATGCAGAGGTTGAAAAACAACAACAACAAAAATAACATCTCAGACACCCTTGCAGTTGAGGTTCAAAATGTGATGTAGATTCTGATCACCACTTAAACTCACAGGAGTCTGATCTGGAATACAGTCATACGAGAGAAGCAATATGCAGGGTATTTATTTTGCAGACTGTGGCAAAGGCAACATGCTCTTGAGCTGGCCACCGCAGTGGCTGCTTCCTGATTTTAGCTGAAGTGGCTGGTTTGCAGCCAGCAGCCGCTGGGATTCCTTCCTGATCTAGGCAGATGCAGCAGCCACACTGAGGATTTGCCATGTGGTTTGGGGAGTCATTCCTGGCAGCCTGGTCTACAGCCTGTCTCTTGAGCCCTCCAGGGATTCTGAAAGCCACTGATAATCCTATGAAAATCACTTTTTGTTTAGTCTACCTAGAGTGGATTATGTTTTTCCGCTACTAAACTCTGACCCACATAGTCTGCCAATGCAAAAGCAGAGGCAGCTCCGGCTCTCTTGGTTTACCCAGGAGCAAGCACCCAGGTGCCTAGGTAACCCCTTTTCTGGATGCTTCTAGCAACAAAGGGGATAATTCTTGCAGCTGGGCACGTGTTTTTGCTGCCCCAGGAGACAGAAGGGACAGTCTGCCACAAGCACATACATGAGTGGCGATGGTGGTACTTTTGATGTTCAGGCCATAGCTGTTGGTGTGTTTATTGATATGGGAGAATGATACTCTTCTACATTCTCTCTGAGAACTGTAAAATTAAAATATTGTGTTTCTTATTTTTAAATTAATTTTTATTAGACTACAGTTGCTTTACAACATTGTGTTAGTCTCTACTGTACAGCAAAGTGAATCAGCTGTGTGTATACATCTATCCCCCCCTTTTTTTTTCTTCCCATTTAGGTCATCACAGAGTATTGAATAGAGTCCTCTGAGCTATACAGTAGGCTCTGATTAGTTATCTATTCTATAGGTAGTATCAACGGTGTATGTATGTCAATGCCAACAGTGTATATATGTCAATCCCAGTCTCCCAATTCATCCCATCCCCACCCTGCCCCCTTGGTGTCCATATGTTTGTTCTCTACATCTGTGTCTCCATTTCTGCTTGGCAAATAAGATTGCTTTGTGTTTTTCAAAAGGACTTTTGGCTTTAGACAAACAAAGGAAGATGATTTTGGGGGTAAAATGCTTCCAATTCAGGACACAATTTATAAATTGTAGGATTTCCCACCCATTTTGTATTATATGTTATCTGTCCTAGAATAAAAAGAAATGTAGTTTTCCCTCTGTTTCAGGCATGTCTATGATTACAAACACCCAAACACATAGTGTTTGATTACCAGCACTGCGCACCCAGTGATAAGTGGCTGCACGGTTTTGTAGTCTTTGTAGACCTGGACATTTTCAGCTGTTGTTTAATGACAGCACTCTTGGCTTTGAGCCACTGGCAACGGGGACTGGTTACCGTGCGCAGCACTGGGTCTTCTCTGCCAGTAAAGGCTGCACATCAAACCCATAACAGCTGTTCCTAAAGGGCAAAGAATACACCTGCCCCTCCCAGAGTCATCGTTCCTCCCTGACTGTAAGCAGGCCCTCGGGACAACTGGTCATTTCTGAGACCTTTCCACGGTGACCTCTGGGAACAGTCTGTCCCTTCTGTCCTTAAATGTCCTGGAACAGCAGCAGCACTGGGCTGTCACTCCTGGAAACGCAGACCAGTGGGCTGCAATAATGGCCCCGTGTCTCATCTCCCACATGGAAGTGATGACCCCTACTTATAGCCTTCATGCCTATTTGATCACTTTCATCTTTTCCTGATGATTTACAGAGTGCTATCATCGAGTTTGCCACATCACACCATTACATCCCCTGTAAATTGCATGTTTTTTTCCTAACACTTTTTATTGTAGACCCTCTTCAGATTTTTAGAACCCTGTACGAGTTCCTACATACCCGAGTATTCCCAGTACCCCAGTATTCCCTGTTAGTGATGTCTTCCATCAGGATGGTATGTGCTGCTGTCCTGTGCTCAGTCGCTCAGTTGTGTCCGACTCTTTGTGACCCCATGGACTGTAGCCCATCAGGCTCCTCTGTCCATGGGGATTCTCCAGGCAAGAATATTGGAGTGGGTTGCCATGCCCTCCCCAGGGGGTCTTCCTAACCCGGGGATCGAACCCAGGTCTCCCGCATTGTGGGCAGATTCTTTACTGTCCGAGCCACCAGTGAAGCCCAAGAATACTGGAGTGGGTAGCCAATCCCTTCTCCAGGGGATCTTCCCGACCCAGGAATCAACCTGGGGTCTGCTGCATTGCAGGTTGATTCTTTACAGCTGAGCTACCAGGGGAGCCCCTAGGATGGTTATTACTTGCAAATAGTGAACTGATGTTGACATTTACTACTACCTAAAATCCACACTTCACTTTAGCCCAAAGTCCTTTTTCTGTTTCAAGACTTCATCCAGGATACACTGTATTAAGTGTCATCTCCCCTTAGGGTCCTTTTGGCAGTGACAATAGACTGTCCTTATTTCTGATGACTTTGACAGTTTTGAAGAGCATTTAACCTGCATCTTTTCAGAGTTATCCCTCACTTTAGTAACAATAAGAATCAGAGAAAACTGATTTTTGGAAGGAGTTATCAGTAGGATCAAGAGCCCTCAAACCAAATCCTACCTGTCCTGAGTTTTCAGAAAGCTCATGTGGTTTTATCTCTATCAATGTCCCTCTGTGATGGAGGACTGGGTGCAGGCCCAGTGGATATTCAGACAGCTGCTGCAGGAGCTGGAAGAGTTGGTGGTGTGAGAGGTTGCACAAACTGGCTGATCATTACAGTCAGTGGAGAATTTGTAAAGCACAGATGCCCAGGCCTTAGCCCAGGTGTACTGAATCAGAGTCTCCAGCCATAGGGTCTGGAACCCTATATTTTTTATTGCTTAAAAACTAATAATCCTGCTAATTATGTTTTTAATATATAAAATTATAAAGAACATGGGCCATAATCCTATGAATATACATAGAGGTATAAATGTAGAAAATGTAAAGAGGAACCAAAAGTCTAAAATGAAAAATGAAAGCCTCCTTATAATCTGTATAACTTAAGGACGCTTTGGTTTCTCCCTGTTTTTAGTGCTGTCTTTTGTTTGCTTGAGATTTGTAGTTCTGCAAGCTTCCAAGGTATTCTGGTGTAACCAGAAATTTGGGACCCACTACAGATGAGATTCACAGTTCACCTGGCCGGGGGTGGGGTGGGGAGAGAATGTTCCTTTCAGAGCTGACATCCATTATAAAATCACAGAGGCCTACCCTACCCCTTTCCCTCCCTGAACAAGTCAGCCCTAAGCCATCAGTTGGGGCAGAGCAAAGGGAGGCAGCCTGTGACAGCCTGTCGAAGCCCACCTGGATTGACAAGGGCATCCTACAGAGGACAGATCCCCACAGGGCGTTCAGGCCTGAGTGCATGCAGCTGGCATCCACGGGTAGGGGCAGGCTGAACAGGGAGCAGTGGGTGTGAGTATCCATGTGGAGGGGTGGCCTGGGGCCTAGGGGATAAAGAAGGCATTCATGAGGGTGGTGTCTCTGAGAAGGGAATCAGTGCCTGAATAGAGGGCGTCTTGGGCTTCCCTAGTGGCTCACATGGTAGAGTCTGCCTGCAATGCGGGAGACCCGGTTTTGATTCCTGGGTCCGGAAGATCCCCTGGAGAAGGAAATGGCAACCCACTCCAGTATTCTTGCCTGGGAAATCCCATGGACAGAAGAGCCTGGCAGCGTACAGTCCATGGGGTTGCAAAGAGTCTGACATGACTGAGCAACTAATACTTTGTGGGGGAAGAGGGGGGTGCAGTGGTGACGGGAGGCTGGATATTTTTGTGGGAATGAATGAAAGAAATATAATAAGGGTAATGGGAGCCATGTTTCTCACTATTGGACAAGGAGGTCACTAATATGCAAAGGGAGAAAGATAGAATAAACCCAGAAAGAAAGTGAACTCCCCATGGACTGTATAGTCCATGGAATTCTCCAGGCCAGAATACTGGAGTGGGTAGCCTTTCCTTCTCCAGGGGATCTTCCCAACCCAGGGATTGAACCCAAGTCTCCCACATTGCAGGCAGATTCTTTACCAGCTGATCCACAAGGGAAGCCCAAGAATACTGGAGTGGGTAGCCTATCCCTTCTCCAGAGAATCTTCCTGACCCAGGAACTGAACCAGGGTCTCCTGCATTGCAGGCAGATTCTTTACCAACTGAGCTATGAAGGAAGCCCCAGAGTGTCCTACAATTAGAGATACCAGTATGAACTTATAGATTTAAAGATATAAATCTATATTTATATTATACTTACAAATATATACATTTATATTATAGAGTATATACAATATATGTGGCATATATTTGTAGATACATATGTGTATGTTTGCATGGTTGTATATATTTACATATATGAATATATTAAAATGTATATATATCCTTTGAGTGGGTTTGGGAGCAATGATATTCCATTGGTAGTAGGTACACCCAGTGCCCACTCCTTGGCTATAATACCATTTTCCACTAAAAAGAACTAGAGGTCCTTGGAGAAACGACTGATTTCAGGGCTGGGGCAGGCAGAGAACATGATGAATTCAGAACATCTTGTGCCAGAAATCAAAGACACACTTAAAGAATGATGAGGACATGTCCAGAGAACACAGGAGCCAGGCTGAAAGGACTCAGGTGAAATTTGAAACAATTTGAACATTAAAACAAATAGTGACAGTAACATACTATATCCCATCCAATAAGATAGAAATCCAAGACCTCCTACTGAGAACAATAAATGAAACTTTGAAGGAATATTTACATAGTTTCAAAGCATCTCCGACAAAATATTCATTATTAAAAGAGAGGAAAAAAAAGAGCAACCTCACAATAGAAAATCCCAGAAGATTCTACTTTAATCGAGGGACTGAAATAAAGATGACTTGTAATGGCATGAATTGAAATTGTGTGTCACATGACAGAGGGCACTGAAAAGCTCCCACCATCACTTCTGTGATATTCCTGCCTGTATGCATTATGTACCGGGAGCCAACAGGCATTTACTTTTGTCACAGTTTCTGGGGTCAGGAATCTGAGAGTGGCTTCATTGGATGACTCTGGTTTTAGGTCTGTTACAGGGTTAAAGTCCAGCTGTCGAGTGACAGACATCTTGAGGCTTAACCAGGGCTGAAGAATCCACTTCCATGCTCGCTCACATGGTTGGCAGGCCTCAGTTTCTCCTGGTTGTGGGCTAGATGCTTCAATTCCTTGCCATCTGGGCCTGTATGTATGGCTGCTCACAACATGACGTTTGCTTGCCCCAGATCAAGTGATCCAAGAAATCACTTCTAACCACTTTGGCTCTATGCTCTTGCTTACAAAGACCTCCTCTGGTACCATGTGAAAGGAGACTCATGAGGGTTTGAATAACAGGCATGCATGTGCTAGGTTCTTTCAGTCATGTCTGGTTTTTAGTGACTCTATGGACTGTCCATGGGATTCTCCAGACAAGAATACTGGAGTGGGTTGCCGTGCCCTCCTCCAGGGGACCTTCCTGAACCACGGATCAAACCTGCATCTCTTATGTCTCCTGCAGTGGCAGGCAGGTTTTTCACTACTAGTGCCACTTGGAAAATCCTTGAATAATAGGAAGTGGGGGCAATTTGAAGGCTGGCTATGAAACTGCCAAAAATGATCATGACAAACTCAGATACGGAGCTGTTCTACAAAATCACTGATCTATAGTCTTCAGTGTCAAGGTCATGAAAATCAAGGAAGAGACCGGGGAACTGTTCCAAAATGAAGGAGACTAGAGAGACATGACTACCAACTGCAATGTAAAATGTGGACTAGTTCCCTTTGCGATTAAGGACATTGGAGGACACTAGCAAAAGTTTTCAGAGAAGGCAATGACACCCCACTCCAACACTCTTGCTTGGAAAATCCCATGGATAGAGGAACCTGGTGGGCTGCAGTCCATGCCATCGAAAAGAATCAAACACGACTGAGCGACTTCACTTTCACTTTTCACTTTCATGCATTGGAGAAGGAAATGGCAACCCACTCCAGTATTCTTGCCTGGAGAATCCCAGGGACGGGGGAGCCTGGTGGGCTGCCATCTGTGGGGTCGCACAGAGTCAGACACGACTGAAGCGACTTAGCAGCAGCAGCAGCAAAAGTTTTCATGGGGTAGAAGGATTAGCTGGCAGCAATGGATTAACATTAATTTCCTGATTTTACTAGATTGTTCTACTATTTTATAGAATAATGTTATTTATAGACAACACCCATTCAAACATTAGGGAAAGATAGGAAAGCAGGTTTGTAACTTACTCTCAAAAGGTTTGGGGCAGGAGGGAAGTATTCTTTATTCTTTTACTGCAACTCTGAAAGAAGATACTAAGAAGAGGTGGCAAAAATACACAGAAGAACTGTACCAAAAGATCTTCACGACCCAGCATAATCACGATGGTGTTATCATTCACCTAGAGCCAGACATCCTGGAATGTGAAGTCAAGTGGACCTTAGAAAGCATCACTACGAACAAAGCTAGTGGAGGTGATGGAATTCCAGTGGAGCCATTAAGTTAAATTCACCCATTCCAGTCCATTTTAGTTCGCTGATTCCTAGAATGTTGACGTTCACTCTTGCAATCTCCTGTTTGACCACTTTCAATTTGCCTTGATTCATGGATCTGACATTCCAGGTTCCTATGCAATATTGCTCTTTACAGTATTGGACCTTGCTTCTATCACCAGTCACATCCACAGCTGGGTATTGTTTTTGCTTTGGCTCCATCCCTTCATTCTTTCTGGAGTTATTTCTCCACTGTTCTCCAGTAGCATATTGGGTACCTACTGACCTGGAGAGTTCCTCTTTCAGTATCCTATCATTGTGCCTTTTTATACTGTTTATGGGGTTCTCAAGGCAAGAATACTGAAGTGGTTTGCCATTCCCTTCTCCAGTGGACCACATTCTGTCAGACCTTTCCACCATGACCCGCCCATCTTGGGTGGCCCCATGGGCATGGCTTAGTTTCATTGAGTTAGATAAGGCTGTGGTCCTAGTGTGATTAGATTGACTAGAGGAGCTATTCCACATTCAAGGTCAGGAAGGGCGGCGGTGAGGAGATACCCCTCATTCAGGGTAAGGAGCAGTGGCTGCGCTTTACTGGAGCAGCCGTGAAGAGATAGCCCTCATCCAAGGTAATGATGGTAGGTGTTGCAAGAGGGTATCAGAGGGCAGACACACTGAAACCATACTCACAGAAAACTAGTCAATTCAGTCTTACATTGGTGAAATGTCTACTTTATCAATCATGTTCCCCAGCTGACACTAGGCCCTTTAATTTGTAATCACTTTAAAGCTCCCTTATGACTACAAGACCATAAACTAGAGAATACAGTATCTACAGCTAGGTTATTTGTTTCTTTATCCTAAAGTCTGGGCTTCTTCTGACTTAAGCCCCTGAAATATCAGAAGCAAGCAGCATTTTTGTTGTTCAGTTGCTAAGTCGTGTCTGACTTTTTGCAACCCCATGGACTCCAGCACGTCAGGTTTCCCTGCCCTTCACTATCTCCTGGAGGTTGCTCAAATTAACATACATGAGATGATAACTGCCCACTTCTCCTCTTACCCTCAATCTTTCCCAGCACCAAGGTCTTTTCCATTGAGCAAACTCTTCGCATCAGGTGTCCAAAGTATTGGAGCTTCAGCTTTACCATCAGTCCTTCCAGTGAATATTCAAGGCTGATTTCCTTTAGGATTGACTGGTGTGATCTTGAAGTCCAAGGGACTCTCAAGAGTCTTCTCTAGCACCATAGCTTGAAAGCATCAGTTCTTGGTGCTCAGCCTTCTTTTTAGTCCAACTCTCACATCCGTATATGACTACTGGAAAAACTGTGGCTTTGACTATATGAACCTTTGTTGGCAAAGTGATGTTTCTGCTTTTTAATATGCTGTCTAGGTTTGTCATAGCTTTTCTTTCAAGGAGTAAGCAGCGTCTTTTAATTTCATGACTGCAGTCACCATCTGCAGTGAATTATTTTGGCAAGTAGAAGCTTTAAATGGTTTATCTGTGTTAGTAGTCTTGATCACACCTTTTGTAATGCAGTCAGTGACTGAATAAATGGAACACATTGGGAAGTGAAGAAAACTAAAGATAACAGAAAATGATTTGTCAAAGAAGCTGACATAAAATAAGTAGATTTTAATATTTAAGGAAAGATATTTAGAGACCAATAACTTAAGTATCCCAATTTTCTAGCAGTAAACTTACTTTTAATAAGCAAAACAAATCACTTGTGACTTCTAAGAAGGAATTATTAATTCTTTACTTAGCTTCATGATGCACTAACCCATATGAAAAGTTTAGTACAAGAGACCACATAAATTATTATGAGCTGAACTTCTACTTAAGATATTGATATATCCAGTATAGATACTGAAATTCACACTCATTATACCCTCAACTTCACATGAAGACATTAAGTTGTAAAAAGAAAAAAAAAAAGGAACAGTAAAGAAGTTGAACAAACCATCAGGAAAAATAAACAGTGAAGCAACAATGCCTCCATTTAACATTCACCTATTATCTTAATGAATAATTTATTTTTCCTATAAGTCCCTACATAAAAACTTGTCCCTCTGTTTTTTCCCATATATCAGCCAAAGGAGAAATGAATAATGTATTGGATATCTAAGAATATAAGGAATCATTATCATTGATACTAATTAATGACTTAAATAAACATAATGTTACATTAAAAAAAATAAAACTCAGTTATGGTCTTCATAAAATGACAGTTTGGGGAGATCTGTTTCAGTAAATAATGCACCACACATTTCTTCTTGAAGAGTTAAAAAATAGATAATAGACTCAGTATTTATTAATGCTTAGCATATATTGATTATGATAAATAAACATAATGTTAATTAAAAAAAATAAAACTCAGTTATGGTCTTCATAAAATGACAGTTTGGGGAGATCTGTTTCAGTAAATAATGCACCACACATTTCTTCTTGAAGAGTTAAAAAATAGATAATAGACTCAGTATTTATTAATGCTTAGCATATATTGATTATGTACTTATGGCAAGAACAAACAAAGCTCATTTGGACTCTCTGTTATTGCCATATGTTACCTTGTCACTGGAAGTTATTCCTCTTAAGATTTAAGACTTCTTTATATTGGTTTATCTATTGTTAAGAAGAGATACATTTCAAGGAAAGTATTGCCGCTAAGCAATGTTGGCATTTGAAGCTTTTAGTTTTGTGGGGCAGTGGGGGGTGGGTACGCAGCAGCAGCAGCAGCAGCAGCAGCAGCAGCAGCAGCAGCACCAATGGAATCAGGAGTACTTGGTTTCCTGTATCCACAGACTATGCTTTCTCCACAGTTGCAATCATTTGACCCTTGACCAAAGAGCTAAATTCTGTTTCAGCTTCTGGAATCAACTTTTATCAGGGATAATTTCAACCCATTTTTGGTTGATTTAGCACCCTCAATCTAACTGAGAGTGGTTCTGACTGGTGCTATATTCTAATCATTGATGTCCTGCTTCCTTGCTCACCTGTTAATTGCAGGATTCTATTATAGAGAATAGATTACCTGGGTTTGAATTTCCACTTCACCACTATCCTTGCCTTATGGCCCTGGGGAAGTTATTTGACTTTTCTGAAACTCACATTATCTCTCAAATGTTGTTAGAGATAGACCTTTAGTCATTAAGATTACAAGTCTACCTTCTGTTATGGAGGTGTTAGATTAATGCCTAGCTTTTGCCTGGCAAATAGAATGCAGTTCCCTGTTCTTTTCTCTTTCTCCCGAGTTCCTGACTTCATAGACTCCTCATTACACAAATTCTTACTGACTGAATTACTTCTTTGCTTTAGGTTCTTCGGGACTAGAGTTCTGTGATCTGCTGTTGGATTACTTTATGATGGGCACAGTCTGCTCACACAGTCCTATATGTGTATATTTAATTTATTGAAGTATAATTGATTTACAATGTTGACTTAGCTTCTACTGTACAGCAAAGTGAATCAGTTATACATACACATATATCTACTCTTTTTTTTTTTTTAAGATTCCTTCTCCATAAAGATCATTGCAGAGTATTGACCAGAGTTCCTTGTGCTATACAGCAGGTCCTTATTAGTTATTTGTTTTACATATAGTAGTGTGTAAATGTCAATCCCGGTTTCTCAATTTATCCCTAACCCTCTTTTGCCCTTGGTAAGCTTAAATTTTTTATTTTTTTAACATCTGTGATTCTATTTCTTTTTTTTTCTATTTTTAATTTAAATATTAAAATTTGTTTACAAAGTTGTGTTGGTTTCTGCCATCATGCCTGCTAAGTAGCTTCAGTTGTGTCCAACTCTTTGTGATCCTATGGATGATAGTCCATCAGGCTTCTCTGTCCTTGGGATTCTCCAGGTGAGAATACTGGAGTGGGCTACCATGCCCTCCCAGAGGATCTTCCAAAGGATCGAACCTGCCTCTTACATCTCCTGCACTGGCAAACGGTTTCTTTATCACTAGTGCCACCTGTGAAGCTGGGTTTCTGCCCTAAAACAATGCAAATCAGCCATAATTATATACA
>SJYC01066153.1:0-47055 GCA_006408675.1 Madoqua kirkii | reverse complement strand
GGATACGACTGAGCAACTGAACTGAAGAACATCATATAAACATCTTATTAAAAGTTTTAGATACTACAGTTTAAAAACTGGTTTTCACATATTATCAGATCTTCTTAAGCAGATATGATTATTCTCACGATGAAAATAAGGAAACAGGTACAAACATGCAACATTTTCAAGGCCACAAAGCTTCATGTGCTGGGTTGGGGAGAATACGGTTTGGTGTAAGCTGGACTTTTCAGAAAAGATGAATAAGAAATAATTCTAACCTTAGGGAATGTTCAGTCTGGCAAAACAGATGGACAAGTTAACAAATAAAATTTGCTATAAAATTTGGACTTGCTTACTTTTGAATGCTTATGAAGCTTTCAACTTTTTGTGTGTTTGTGTGTACCATTTGTAAGAAGACAGATTCAGATTTCTTTTATTCATAGGATTAAAGTGATTTTGGAATACTAGGTGTTAGAATGTATATTATTTTTTGAAAAAAAAATCAACTATAAAATACATCAAGGAGAAAAGTTGTCCTCTTTTAAGGTCATTCTCAAGTGCAGTTATTTTTTGGTAAGTAGCCAGCTCACTTTATTCAAACTGGGCAACTTGTTTCTTCTATCTAATAAGTTCCTACCAAAAGAGGTGAGGTATGCACCCGTACATCATGTGCAAAAATAAGCTCAAAATGAATTAAAGACTTAAACATAAGACACAATATCCTAAAAGTCCTGGAAGAGAGCTATGCAAAACATTCTCTGACATAGATTGTACCAGTGTTTTCTTAGGTCAGTCTCCCGAGGTAATAGAAATAAAAACAAAAATAAATAAATGGGATTTAATCAAACTTACAAGCTTTTGCATAGCAAATGAAACCATAAAGAAAAAGAAAAGACCATCTATGGAATGGGAGAAAATATTTGCAAGTGGTGTGATAAACAAGGACTTAATCCCCCAAATATATAAACAGCTTGTACAACTAAACAACAGTAACAAAAGCAACCCAATGGAGAAAATGGGCAGAAGACCTCATTAGACTTTCCTCTGAAGAAGACATATAGATGGCCAATAAGCACATGAAAAGACGCTCAGTATCACTAATTAGTAGAGAAACAGAGATCAAAACTACAGCGAGGTACCACTTCACACCAGTTAGAATGGCCATCATTAGAAAGTCTACAAATAACAAATGCTGGAGAGGATGTGGAGAAATGGTACCTTTCTTACACTGTTGATGGGGATGTAAGTTGGTTCAGCTATTATGGAAAACAGTGTGGAGGTCCCTCAGAAAACTAGAGATAGATTACCATAAGATTCAGCAGTCCTCCTCCTAGGCAGATATCCAGACAAAACTGTAACTAAAAAAGATACATGCACCCCTATGTTCATAGCGGCACTACTCACAATAGTCAAGAGAGGAAAACAGCCTTAATGTCCATCAACAGAAGAACGGGTAAAGCAGAAGTGGCACATATATACAATGAAATACTACCTGGCCATAAAAATGCAATAATGCCATTTGCAGCAACACTGCTGCAACTAGAGATTATCATACTAAGTAATGTTAAGTCAGAAAGAGATAAATACTGCATGGTGTCACTTATATGTAGAATCTAAAATACAGCACAAATGAACCCAGCTACAAAGCAGAAACAGACTCACAGACATAGAGAACAGACTTGTGGTTGCAAAGGGGGAGGATGGAGGGAGAGGGGAAGACTGGGAGTTTGGGATTAGCCAGTGTAAACTATCATACACATACACAGGATGTGTATGAGTAGCCAGTGTAAACTATCATACATGTAGAGAACATGGATATATTCAATATCCCGTGATAAACCACAGTGGAAATGAATATTAAAAGAGAATGTCTATATGTATAAAACTGAGTCACTTTGCTGTACTGCAGAGATTGGCAAACACTGTAAATCAACCACATTTCAATAAAAATATTAAAAAAGAGAGATGAGGTATGAAGAAGGAGTTTAGGAAACTTAAAAGAATCATAATTTTTTTTTAAATTACCACTTAATTATTTTGACTTGTCCTGAGCCAGAATGAATATTTCTCCATTTACTTAACCAGAATTTATTTAATGTGTTGTATGTATAAGTATTTTGCATGTATTATTACTAATCCTCAATAACCCTCAAGGCGATAAACTTCAAAGTAGATCTTATTTTCATTTTGCCTGTGAAAACATGAACGCTAAGAAAAGTGACTTTAGCCCTGACGGGGGAATTAGATTGCCAAGCTAGACTGTACAAGCAGTAAATGTTAGAGCTGAGAGTTCATGAGTCTTTGCTCTTTCTATCATGGTAGAAGAATAACATGGCATTCTATTTTCTAGAGTGGTAGTGACCATTCTTTCCTTGTCTCTGACTTGGTAGAGATGGTTTACACACAGGAAATATGCTCCCCAAAGTATACCCTGGATTTTAGGAAATTTCCACTACCTGAAGACAACCTCTTATCTCTACTCATAAAAGAATAAAGACAAGAAGGGAAGCAAGAGAAAGTATTTTATAGTTATATCTTATAATCTAAGCTACAAGAAGTCACTATTTCACAAAGTTTTTTTTGTTTTGACAGTTACAATCATGACATCACATCACTTCTGCTGGACCTCATACCTCTAAATCATGTTAATGTGCTTGCGAGCTAGTGCCCCAGAGCAATAATTCCCAAAGCATGGTTGGGAAAGCTCTCCCCAATGGTCCCAAACTGATTGATCAATCATGCCACTCCTAATGGATGAGGGACACTACAGTCCATAGCCTTCCACTTCTGCAGGACTAACTCATGATCATTTTCTTACTTCATCTCTATAACAATTTTTATAAGTCAGGTGCTATTACTACCTGTATTTTATAAATGAGGAACTTGAGGTTTAGAAAGATAAGTAGTTTATCCTAGGTCACACATGGATTAAATGCTGGCCCTAAAATACAAACACAGGCTAATTCCAAAGCTGAGTGTCTTTCCCATGATAGAAATGAAAGGCAGAATGTTTAAACGTGGTTAAAAGCTATTCATAGTTGACTCTGAAGAAGGAAGAATAGGTAGGACTTATACAAAGGGGGACTGAGGAGGGGAGGGAGAGAAAACAGCGGTGGAAGAGGCAGGGTGGGCCGAAGCGGGGAGGTGGGAGTTTTCACAGAGATTCAGGTTCAGTGGGTCGAGGCCACTTACGGAGTCTAGAGTGAAAATAATGAAAAGTTAATAGCCAAGGCTGTGGAGGTTACCAGGTTTCTTTTTTCAGTTTAATGTGAAATTGCAAGGAAAAAAAAAAAGACAAACTCTGTCAGGAAACATCTTTTAAACAGGAAATGCTAAAGACCTTGAAAACAAATAACCAAACCACAAATGTCAGGGAGTACTTCACTCTGGCATTTCAGTCCCAGAGGAAGAAAAAAAAATCTTATTACTTCCTGAAAAAATGTAGGCATAGAGATGTTGATGGGTGAACTTTCATTTTAAAAGGTTATTCTAAACGTCTGTGATTGTTAATGGAATTTTTAAGCCTGTTCTCTGATTGGACACTTAGCAACCAGGGACTTTATTCATCCCATAGCCTTGAGATATTTTTTTCCTTAGCTGGTACTTACCTATCCTTCAAAGATCAGCTCTTGTAGAAAGAGCATTGGATGGATCCAAGTCCAGACTTGCAACTACACCTGGAAACTGAGCCGAAGACCTGCATGCAGCCCGCCCTTCACTATTCACACACACCGAGGTCATCTCACTGGGGAGAGTCCTATACAGACTGCGGAGAGATGGGGGCCCTCAGGAGTCCTTTGAATGCTACAGACTCTTTGGCAGAAGACTTTGGAGGGAAGAAAGTTATCTATAGAATTTGAGAACATCAAAGCTAGAAGGGGTGTTCTCTGGACACTGCCACCTCAGAGGTCACTGTAAATAGCGATAGGAAACCTCAAATCCTTTCTAATATATCCCCAAACCCAGAAAGCCTTCAGTTCAGTCGCTCACTCGTGTCCGACACTTTGCGACACCATGAATCACAGCACTACAGGCCTCCCTGGAGTTCACTCAGACTCATGTCCATTGAGTCCATGATGCCATCCAGCCATCTCATCCTCGGTCGTTCCCTTCTTCTCCTGCCCCCAATCCCTCCCAGCATCAGAGTCTTTTCCAATGAGTCAACTCTTCAAATGAGGTGGCCAAAGTACTGGAGTTTCAGCTTCAGCACCATTCCTTCCAAAGAAATCCCAGGGCTGATCTCCTTGAGAATGGACTGGTTGGGTCTCCTTGCAGTCCAAGAGACTCTCAAGAGTCTTCTCCAACACCACAGTTCAAAGCATCAATTCTTTGGCACTCAGCCTTCTTCACATTCCAACTCTCACATCCATACATGACCACAGGAAAAACCATAGTCTTGACTAGACGGACCTTAGTAGGCAAAGTAATGTCTCTGCTTTTCAATATGCTATCTAGGTTGGTCATAACTTTCCTTCCAAGGAGTAAGCGTCTTTTAATTTCATGACTGCAGTCACAATCTGCAGTGATTTTGGAGCCCAAAAAAGTGAAGTCTGACACTGTTTCCACTGTTTCCCCATCTATTTCCCATGGAGTGATGGGACCGGATGCCATGATCTTCATTTTCTGAATGCTGAGCTTTAAGCCAACTTTTTCACTCTCCTCTTTCACTTTCATCAAGAGGCTCCTTAGTTCCTCTTCACTTTCCGCCATAAGGGTGGTGTCATCTGCATATCTGAGGGTATTGATATTTCTCCCACAATCTTGATTCCAGCTTGTGCTTCTTCCATTGCACCATTTCTCATGATGTACTCTGCATAGAAGTTAAATAATCAGGGTGACAAGATACAGCCTTGACATACTCCTTTTCCTATTTGGAACCAGTCTGTTGTTCCATGTCCAGTTCTAACTGTTGCTTCCTGACCTGCATACAGATTTCTCAAGAGGCAGGTCAGATGGTCTGGTATTCCCATCTCTTGAAGAATTTTCCACAGTTTATTGTGATCCACACAGTCAAAGGCTTTGGCATAGTCAATCAAGCAGAAATAGATGTTTTTCTGGAACTCTCTTGCTTTATTGATGATCCAGAGGATGTTGGCAATTTGATCTCTGGTTCCTCTGCCTTTTCTAAAACCAGCTTGAACATCAGAGAGTTCATGGTTCACGTATTGCTGAAGCCTGGCTTGGAGAACTTTGAGCATTACTAGCGTGTGAGATGAGTGCAATTTTGCAGTAGTTTGAGCATTCTTTGGGATTGCCTTTCTTTGGAATTGGAATGAAAACTGACCTTTTCCAGTCCTGTGGCCACTGCTGAGTTTTCCAAATTTGTTGGCATATTGAGTGCAACACTTTCACAGCATCATCTTTCAGGATTTGAAACAGCTCAACTGAATTCCATTACCTCCATTAGCTTTGTTCGTAGTGATGCTTTCTAAGGCCCACTTGACTTCACATTCTAAGATGTCTGGCTCTAGATAATAATAAGCCATCCGTAAAAAGTTTACTACAGTGTATTGAGTTGTGTGGAAATACCATCTTTATTTTCCTCATTACCCTCTAGAGGATATTTATGTTGTTTAATATCATTTACTTTTATAAATAAAGGTGCTCTGTATATACTGGCGTACTCTATGATACTTGAGTATGTTGACTGGCTATTTCTATAAGGGGAATTTTTAGAAAAAAAAGGTATGTGCATTTAAAATTTTGCAACATTGCTGCTCATCAACAGTGTATGTAAATTTGACAAAGTTCTTTTCATACCTGTGTTTTGTGAAGCTGTCAAGGCAAGGTATTTTTTTGGTGATTTGTGTTAAACTAACAGGCACCTTCTTCTTTAAAACAGTATTAGGCATAAACCTTCGACTGTCCTAATTTTTCTTTGGGTTTCTTTGTGAAAGTTAAAAGTGAAGATTCTCTTTTAAGCCTCTCTTAGATAAAATGTTGGTCAGTCAATCAGATTTATTTTAGTATTAGGCAAGAGTAAAAGCAATTTTAAAGTTTAATTTAAAGAATTTCAAATGTTTTACAAAAGTTTAAAGATTGGTTGTATTCTAGAAGTAGCACATAAAAAGGGTTTTACTAGATTATTTTTGCTTTTTGCTCCCATAATCATGTGACTCGATTGATTTTTCTCATTTCATAATATATCATGAATAGCTTTCATTGTCTGAAAATACAGTTCCACCACATGCTTTTTTTGGTCTGCATAGTGGGGGCTCCTTCGTGGCTCAGATGGTAGAGGATCTGGCTGCAATGCAGAAGACCGGGGTTTGATCCCTGGGGTGGGAAGATCCCCTGGAGGAGGAAATGGCAATCCACTCCAGTATTCTTGCTTGGAGAATTCCGTGGACAGAGGAGCCTGGGGAATATAGTTTATAGGGTTGCAGAGAGTTGGATACAGCTGAGAAACTAACACTAAGTGTTTCAAACATCCTCAATAAGACAACATAATAAATATTTAAAAGCACTTAAAAACATCATCTCTTTACCATATTCTTTGTTTAACTGCTTCTTATAAATAAGAAGGATTGTGAAAATGTGAATGTTTTCTAGGAATTACTAAAGTGTAGCCATCCTTATGATCCTATGACTTAGCCAATTATTTTCAACCAGGAATTGTTTTTACCAACAGGGGACATTTGACAACATCTGGAGACAGCTTTGATTATCAGGCTTGGGGTGGAGGGTTGATACTGGTGTCTAGTGGGGGTACGACCAGGGATGCAGCTAAACATCCTACAGTGCGTAGTAGCTCCCCTACAATTAACAATGTTCCAAAATGTCAGTGGTGCCACAGTGGAAATACCCTGCTATAATGGTGCTTTCAAACATTTTTCCCTAAGGAGACTTTTAACAAAATGGAAACTTACAAAGAACCTCAATATATAAAATACAAATGAAATAAGTGAAAGCCATATGTTGTTAATGCAGATTTATTATATAAGTTCAAATGTTGACATCTATCTTAATGTGAGCACACATGAAAACAGGAGTTATGATGAGAGTTATAGTCTTCAATCTTCCTCAGCACCAGTTATTTTTGTTTTGTATTTTATTTGTGTGGTATTGATAAAATCCTCACAAATATGGAAACACTTGCCTCTAAAATCTTACATGACCAGTCATGGGCTACCCTGAATTCAGAGAAAAAATATCCATTTGCTTTGTAATCACCTCTGTAATCAATGACACCTTTGCAGATGTTTTAGATACATTCAAAAACAATGGCACCCCACTCCAGTACTCTTGCCTGGAAAATCCCATGGATGGAGGAGCCTGGTAGGCTGCAGTCCATGGGGTCGCTAAGAGCCGGACAAGACTGAACGACTTCGCTTTCACTTTTCACTTTTATGCATTGGAGAAGGAAATGGCAACCCACTCCAGTGTTCTTGCCTGGAGAATCCCAGGGACAGGGGAGCCTTGTGGGCTGCTATCTATGGGGTCACACAGAGTAGGACATGACTGAAGCGACTTATCAGCAGAAGCAGTAGACGCAGCATAGGTGGTCTCTAATAGATACTTAGAAACTGATTAAAAGGAGAGAGAGGGTGGGATGAACTGAGAAAGTAAAATTTACATATATACACTATCATGTGTAAAACAGGTAGCTAGTGCAAAGCTACTCTGTATAACAAGGAGCCCAGCCTAGTGCTCTGTGATGATGATCTAGTGGGTAGGATGGGAGGAAAGGAAGGAAGCCTCAAGAGGGCGGGCATATATATACATATATATATATGATTTGTGGTGTTGTATGCAGAAACCAGCACAATATTGTAAAGCAGTTTTCCTCCAGCTAAAAAAAAATGGAAACTTGGTGTTCCATGCTCGGCATAAACTAACCTGGCAGTACAAATTGATATTGTGATGGCCTTGAATGCATTAAAATGTGGCATAGGACACATTACAGTGTACATGCTTATAATTTAAAATAAACACAATATTTAAATAAAATTAAAATAAGACATGTGTGGAACAAAGCAACTTTTGGGATACCTAAGAACATTACGTTCCAAATAGGAAAAGGAGTACGTCAAGGCTGTATATTGTCACCCTGCTTATTTAACTTCTATGCAGAGTACATTATGAGAAATATTGAACTGGAAGAAACACAGATGAAATCAAAATTGCTGGGAGAAATATCAATAACCTCAGATATGCCGATGACATCACCCTTACTGCAGAAAGCGAAGAGGAACTAAAAAGCCTCTTGATGAAAGTGAAAGAAGAGAGTGAAAAAGTTGGCTTAAAGCTCAACATTCAGAAATTGAAGATCATGGCATCTGGTCCCATCACTCCATGGGAAATAGATGGGGAAACAGTGTCAGCCATGAAATTAAGAGACTCTTACTCCTTGGAAGAAAAATCATGACCAACTTAGATAGCATATTCAAAAGCAGAGACATTCCTTTGCCGACTAAGGTCCATCTAGTCAAGGCTATAGTTTTCCAGTAGTCATGTATGGATGTGAGAGTTGGACTGTGAGGAAGGCTGAGCACCGAAGAATTGATGCTTTTGAACTGTGGTGTTGGAGAAGACTCTTGAGAGTCTCTTGGACTGCAAGGAGATCCAACCAGTGCATTCTGAAGGAGATCAGCCCTGGGATTTCTTTGGAAGGAAGGATGCTAAAGCTGAAACTCCAGTACTTTGGTCACCTCATGCAAAGAGTTGACTCACTGGAAAAGACATTGATGCTAGGAGGGATTTGAGGCAGGAGGAGAAGGGGACGACAGAGGATGAGATGGCTGGATGGCATCACTGACTCGATGGACATGAATCTGAGTGAACTCCGAGAGATGGTGATGGACAGGGAGGCCTGGCGTGCTGCGATTCATGGGGTCACAAAGAGTCGGACACAACTGAGTGACTGAACTGAACTGAAGAACATTATATGAACCCCCTTGTCAGCTTTTCTAACTTAATTGACATAACTTTTTGACATGCCATATGGTTAGTTTACCACATCATATCAACATCAGGACATGCTGAACCACTGATTCACACATTGTAAGGCTATGGAGGTTTTACAAAGCAATTTGAAAAGCCAACAAAGCATTGTTGGTAAAATGAATAACATGTCTCATGCTTATGGGTACTACAGTTGTGAGTGACTTAAAAAAAAACAAAAAATGGATTTTGGAAAGCATAATGGAATTGACCATTGGTATCTGTTATGATCAGTCCATACAGCAATCAATAAATATGAGAATTTTTTGATATCACATAGGAAATCTGTATACCACACCAGAACTCTGCCTATAACCTAATGAGTTTTCAACTGTGATTGCTTGGGTGAGTTCATTTCTACTGCCCCAAATCCCATTAAGACACCAAAGAGAACTGAATCATCACAATTAGAAAGAGGCAATCAAGGCAGCTTCCAGAACTCGAGCTGTGCAAAATCCCTGACTTCCTCTACAGAGCACTGACATTAGCGAAACAACAGTCCTTCTTCGAATCTAGATGTTCCAAATTTTGAATTCTCAAGAGGATTTCACTGGCTCACCTTGGATTATGTGCCAACACTCCCCAAATTATTGTTAAGGGCAGGAAAGAAAGCTAGGCACAAACAAATACCATCACCAGGGACCAGAAAGTGTCTCTCATCTAAGAAGAGACAGGGACCCCTATACAAGTAGGTGCTCATAAATTCATGTTGTGATCCATAGAAATTTATGCGACAGAATGTCGGTCTCCGCTAATTTAAGAGTTTGTATCTCTACATTTTGTAATACATATGGCTAAGTGAGTTGACTATCCTGAGCTCTGTGAGAAAAATTACTCAGCGAGAATTCTCAGGAGCATCAATAAAACGATGTCATTTTGTTGGACAGAGTGCTGTTCGGCTCTTGCCTTGGGTGTGAGGCAACAATGAACATCTTGAAAAATGACTGTTCTCTATGTTTCCATTTGTTTGTGATTGCTCAGCAGTGGTTAAGTCACCTCTACAACTAATTAACACATTCTCATGGAAATGTTCCCAACATTGTGGCTGAAGCAGTCTGACATTAAAAATCTTCTATGGAGTTAAAGGTGCCAAAGATCACAAAACTGGAAAGTTTGAGGGCTTTGAAATTGAAGCATTTTTTGAATTTTTAAAAAATGTTCACACTCAATCATTCATTCTCAGTGTGTGAAGATATGACTATTGGCTATCGGCAAATGAAAGTATATAATAGGGTGGAACCAGCAAAAGGCAAAAGTATCATATGATTGTTTTTCTGAACTCAGACTTTCCAGAGGTACAGATTCATAATGGCATAACATTCATCTGTCTTCTTTCACAGACATTTAGAATGACTTACATTATAATCCAATTTATTGACATTTTGAAGGTTAGGTCAGAACACTATAATAGGCTGTTAGTTAGAATCTATGGCCCCATGATACTTTGGAATGAATGGAAATCATGTTGCAATAGTATTTATGTATTAATTTGTGTGTTGCATGGTCATTTACCCCAAGAATCACTGTAATCGTAATTCATGTATATTTGATGTCCAAGAGCAACATGACTCTCATTGCTGATAAAACATCCAGGAAGTCCTGGTCCTTAAGTAGCTAAAAACCAAGCTACACACACACACACACACACACACACACACACAAGCTTGTATACATATATACATATGGAGTGTGCATTTTTGCAAGTAAGAATGGAGACTTAAGTAAATGAATGAATTATGTTGAAATTTTCCTATAATCTTCAATCTTATAGGGAAGAGCTCCAGGTTTTAAACATGATCTCTGTAGAGCATAACTGTACAACTTAACATAATCTATATAAAAGGAGGCTTCCCAGGTGGCACTAGTGGCAAAAAATCCGTCTGCCAGTGCAGGAGATGCTGGAGACTCGGGTTCAGTCCCTGGGTTGGGAAGATCCCCTGGAGGAGGGCATAGCAACCTACTCCAGTATTCTTGTCTGGAGAATCCCACAGACAGAGGAGCCTGGACAGCTGTAGTCCCTAGGGTCTCAAAGAGTCAGACATGATGACTGAAGTGACTTAACATGCACATATAAAATGAATATGAAAAAGTAGAGAGGAAAAAAGCCTGAAAATTCTATTTCCTGGAGAAGGCAATGGCACCCCACTCCAGTACTCTTGCCTGGAAAATCCCATGGACGGAGGAGCCTGGGAGGCTGAAGTCCATGGGGTCGCTAAGAGTCGGGCACGACTTCAGTGACTTCACTTTCACTTTTCACTCTCATGCATTGGAGAAGGAAATGGCAACCCACTCCAGTGTTGTTGCCTGGAGAATCCCAGGGACGGGGGAGCCTGATGGGCTGCCGTCTATGGGGTCGCACAGAGTCGGACACGTCTGAAGCGACTTAGCAGGAGCAGCAGCAGCAGCCAGTCTTTGTGTCTCGTAAACACCTCCAGGGAGTAACCTTGGCAAGGACAAAGAGAGGCAAAACCTTTGAATGGATCTTTGTTGGCAAAGTAATGTCTCTGCTTTTCAATATGCTATCTAGGTTGGTCATAACTTTTCTTCCAAGGAGCAAGCATCTTTTAATTTCATGGCTGCAGTCACCATCTGCATAAGTGGTACCAAGTTTTGCTTTTGGTAAGCTATTATGTTTAGGAAAATACCTTGGTATTTAAAGGTGAAATCCTGAGAAAAAAAGACATGAATGATAAAGAAATAAAAGGAGGTAAACTGCTGTGAGGTTTATGAGGAATTTAGGTGTGGAAAAGCAAAATGATGGAATAGCAAAGCATTTTATAGGACAGTATTCAACTTTTAAGATTTTTACATTGCTGCTGCTGCTGCTGCTAAGTCACTTCAGTCATGTCCGACTCTGTGCGACCCCATAGACAGCAGCCCACCAGGCTCCCTGGTCCCTGGGATTCTCCAGCCAAGACCACTGGAGTGGGCTGCCATTTCCTTCTCCAATGCATGAAAGTGAAAAGTCAAAGTGAAGTCGCTCAGGTCGCTCAGTCGTGTCCGACTCTCAGCGACCGCATGGACCTCAGCCTTCCAGGCTCCTCTGTCCATGGAATTTTCCAGGCAAGAGTACTGGAGTGGGGTGTCATTATCTTCTCCTTTACATTGCTATTATAATAAAATATTTCTCTATTTACCTAAATAAAGGTTTTCCCCAGTATCTCCCAGCCCAGTAAAGTCTTATGTAAATGTTTTATTTTCATTCTTGTAAAATGACTGAATTCCATATCTTGATAACATTCATGAAACAGTATTCTATAAATTAAATCAATTCAGCCAAACCAGAACTTAAAAGCCAGAGATGGTCAAATCAGAAAGTCCTTTGGGAAGCCTCAGCAACCCTGCAGAAGGTGTTGGACTCCCATAAGTAATGGGTTGTTTGTTTAAATTATTTTAGCTTTTAAGAGGCAGAGTGATCTTAGATAATACTCTGTTAGAATCCTCCATGACACAACTGTGCTAAGCACCATACTTACTGTATTAGTTACCTATTGCTCTTGCAACAAGTTACCATAAATTTAGAGGCTTAAAACAGCACATATTTATGCTCCTACATTCTAGAGATCTGACGTTCTAAAATCAAGGTTTCAGTAGGGCTGTGTTTCCTCCAGAGGCTCTCCAGGAGAATCCATTTCCTTGCCTTTTCCAGCTTCTAGAGGCTGCTTTGCAGCCTCGGCTCAGGTCCCCTTTCTCCATCTTCCTCCATCATTTCAAGGTCCGCTTTTGTCCTCTCATCTCCTTCCCTACTGACTCTCCTGCCTTCCTTGTATGAGAACTCTTGTGATTACATTGGGCTCACCCCAGATAATCCAGGATAACCTTGTTTCAAAATCCTTATATGAATCCTATCTGCAAAATCCCTGTTGAAACCTAAGGAAACATACTTATAGGTCCTGAGAATTAGGACATAGACCTCTTTAGGATGCTGTTATTCTGACTACCATATAAGCATCATTTAATTTATTATTTATGAAAGTCTGATTATGTTGGTGCTATTTTATGCCAGTTTCAAAGATAAGGAAATTGATATCTGATGAGGTTAGAAAATTTTCTAAGTTGACACAGTCTGTAAAGGAGATTCAAATTCAGATACTTTAGACTCAGGAGCTAAATTTGATTATATTTCCAGTTATTATATTCAGGCCAGATAAATCTAAGCAGAGAACAATTGGTTCAGTAAAACTTCTCCCATAAGCAGTAAAACATATTAAACAACTAAGAGTTGACCTTACTATATATTTTTAGTATTCATTTAGTTATCACTAATTTAGGGCATCTTTTAGCCACTCAGGACTTCTCTGGTGGCTCAGAAGGTAAAGCATCTTCCTTACAATTGCGGGAGACCTGGGTTTGATCCCTGGGTCAGGAAGATCCTCTGGAGAAGGAAATGGCAACCCACTCCAGTACTCTTGCCTGGAAAATTCCATGGACAGAGGAGCCTGGTGAGCTACAGTCCACAGGGTCACAAAGAGTCAGACACGACTGAGCGACTTCACTTTAGCCACTCAATAATGGGTGTAAAAATGATAGAAGACTTAGTAGGAATCAGGCAACACTGTAGGCATGGAAGCTACAGCAGTTAAAAATATCCAGCTGCACCTTTCTACTGTCACCATTTTTTGTGGTTGTTTTTCAGTACTGTCAGGTAGCAGAAGATAGAAGACGGAGCCTTCATCTATTGATTTAATGAAATAGCCAGGGAGAACATGCTTATGTCTCAATTGGGACTACTAGCTCTGCCATTTTTCTAAAAATTCAAATAGATATCACCTGAGACAAATGTATACATTATCACAAAAGCATGACAATCACTCATGAAGGAGATGGTTCAATCCTGCTTTTATTTGATTGATGTGTTTGGTTAGCTTTTGGATGCCTTAAGTTTGTTGTATTCCACAAACAGAGGTATTATGTAAGTGAATATAGAATGGAACAGGCAAGAAGAAGAGGGCTATCATATGAACAACCAAATTCAATGCTTGGTACATAATAATCTCTCAGTTAACTCTAACCAGGCTCCTCTGTCCATGGAATTCTCCAGGCAAGAATACTGGAGTGAGTAGTCATTCCATTCTTCAGGGACTGTTCCTAACTCAGGAATCAAACCTGGGTCTTGTGCATTGCAGGCAGATTCTTTACCATCTGAGCCACTAGGGAAGCCCCATTATTATTTTTAAACTGCATACTTCTAAATACATACACACATACATATAAGATATTCATTGGAAGGACTAATACTGAAGCTGTAGCTCCAGTACTTTGGACACCTGGTGCCAAGAGATGACTCATTGGAAAAGACCCTGATACCGTGAAAGACTGAAGGCAAAAGGAGAAGGGTGTCAGCAGAGGATGAGATGGTTAGATAGCATCACCAACTCAATGGACAAGAATTTGAGCAAATTCCAGGAGATAGTGAAGGACAGGGGAGCCTGGTGTGCTGCAGTCCATGGTATCTCTAAGAGTCAGATATGACTTAGTGACTGTACAACAGCAATAATATGTAAGATTACTAACACAAGTACACTGTAAGATTAATGTAGGGTCATAGTAAAACAAAAGACTTCAGATGGATCAGTGGTAAAGAATCCGCCTGTCAAGCAACAGATGTGGGTTCAATCCCTGGGTCAGGAAGATCTCTTGGAGAAGGAAATGGCAACCCACTCCAGTACTTTTGCCTGGGAAATCCCATGGACAGAGGAGCCTGAAGGGCTATAATCCATGGTGTGGCAAAGAGTTGGACTCGACTGAGTGATTAAACAACAATACAGTAAGGTATCTGAAAAACACAGAAAACTAACTATACACAGAATAAAGATGACCCACAGTCTCATTGCCACAATCTGATTAGTAATTTCCTTTTTTCTAAGTATATTGTTTAATAAAGTTGAACTTACACTATATTTAATCTTTACATTTACTGCTGTTTACTTAACCATTCCTCTCTTGGATGATGTCATTAGGTACTCTTTGGTGATGCTTTGAAGGCTTCCTTGGTGGCTCAGACAGGAAAGAATCTGCCTGCAATGTGGGAGATGCAGGTTTGATTCCTCGGTGGGGAAGATCCCCTGGAGAAAGAAATGGCAACCCACTCCAGTATTCTTGCCTAGGAAATCCCATGAACAGAGGAGCCTGGCTGGCTACAGTTCAAAGGGTTAGACATGACTGAGCAACTAACTCTTTACTCATACTTTGCCAACAGCATTCTTGTTGCTCCTCTTATATTTTTATTTTTTTGATTCTGCTTTCTTTTCTCCCTCCGATTTGTACTCTTTGTGCTGAATGTTAATGACACTCTTCTCAGTGCAATCCCAAGCAGTCATTTTCAGGTAATTAGCTATATACCAAATGTTGTGTAAATGGGCTCATTTTTATTCATTTCTGTGGGCCAGAGTGATTCATGAGCCACTTTGTGAATATGAAAAGCTGTTCATAAATGAGAGCAGCCTGGGGCAGGGGAACAGCAATAACAGAAAGTACTCACAGGGCAATAGTAATTAATAGACCCTTGTCAAGGACCCAGTGATAATCTCAGTTATGTTTTACATAGATGTATTGCTGAATTTAAAATAGACTATTTTTCCCAAATTATATCACTATATTCACATATCTGTGGAGTATAAAGGCATATGTTAAATTTCTACCATGCTTAATATTTCCTAATAACAGTCAGTTGAGATATGTGTTAGGTGGCAGAAAAAACAAGGTCACTTCTTCTAAATTATAACATCTTTATTGTCATTATCTTGATAATCAGCAATATCTGTAGTGGACAAACTGTGAGCAATTAAAATAATAATCCCTTAATTGGCAAGTGAAATGGACTTAGAAATTATAGTAAAAGTCAAACTCAGAGAAAACATTTACTTTTGATGGAATGCCATGATTTGGTAATTAATAAATGCAAGATAGTTAAATAAAGACTCAGAATTAGGAGATAAGCAAATATACAGATCTTCTTTCACAGCTATTCATGTTTTGGGCTTATTCGCAAAACCGCTCTGTTGCTCTGCCACGTGACGATTTCTCTCAGAACAAAGAATCGACACATTTAGTGAAAGGCAATCAAAGTAATTTCCAAATATTATTGAAGGAGTGAAATAAGATTCAAGAGTGATAGAACATTAAAATACTGCATTGTCTTAGGACAATGGCTTTTTGTAGAGGAACAAAACAGAACCCCACTTAAATGCAAGTAAGGCAGTAGCATAAATTGTGTGAAATTTCCAGCTCCCTGTGAGACCAAGAGCAGGGCTTGTGAAATCATTTTTTTTCTTTTTAAACAAGTAAACATTAAAAATATTTTGAAATTAGTAGGGAAATATTACTCTTAATATGACTACCAACAGCATTGTGGTATATATACTTTCATCGCCCCTTCCTAATGGCTGTGGGACTTTTGTATGCTGTAACTATGTTTAGGGTTGTCTCATCTTCCCTTTGAATCTTAATATGTCAGGATCGCACATTTTTCAGTAGAAAACTGCATCATCATGGATATTTAAGGGGTTTCCATTTCATCAGTTTGCAAATATCTTCTCCCACTCTATAGCTTATTTCCTTGTTTCGTTTATGGTTTCCTTTGCTGTGTAAAGCTTTTAAATTTGATTAGGTTGAACTTGTTTATTTTTGCTTTATTTATTTATTTTTTTACCTTGAGAGATTAATCTAAGAATATATTGCTATGATTTATTCAGAGAATATTTTGCCTGTGTTTTCTTCTAGGAGTTTAATGGTGTCATGATTTATATTTAGGTCTTTAAACCATTTTGAGCTTATATTTTTTACATGATGTTAGGTAATTTTCTAATTTCATTGATTTACATGTACCTGTCCAGCTTTCCCAGCACCACTTGTGGAAGAGACTGGCTTTTCTCCATTTTATATTCTTGCATTCTTTTTGTTGATTAATTGGTTGTAGATATCTGGGTTTATTTCTGGGCTCTCTATTCTGTTTCATTGATCTGTATGGTATATACTAATACCACACTGTTTTGATAACTATAGCTTTGTAATGATGTCTGAAGTCTGGAAAGGCTATGCCTTTGGCTTTGTCCTTTCTATTCAAGATTGTTTTGACAGTTTGGGTCTTTCATGGTTCTCTATATATTAGGATTATTAGTTCTAATTTTGTGAAAAATTTCATGGGTATTTTGATAGGGATTATTTTAAATTTATTGATTGGTTTGAGTAGAGTGGCCATTTTAACATTATTAATTCTTCCAATCCAAGAGCATGAAATGTCTTTCCATTTCTTTGAATCATCTTCAATTTCCTTTACCGATGTTTTATAGTTTTCCATGTATATGTCTTTCACCTCCTTGGTCAGGTTTATTCCTAAATTGTTGAAACAGGATAGATTTTGGTATTTGAAAATGATATATAGTTCCTTATATAGGTATCATACCTTATGCTGCTGCTGCTACTGCTGCTAAGTCACTTCAGTCATGTCCGACTCTGTGTGACTCCATAGACGGCAGCCCACCAGGTTCTACCATCCCTGGGATTCTCCAGGCAAGAACACTTGAGTGGGTTGACATTTCCTTCTCCAATTCATGAAAGTGAAAAGTCAAAGTGAAGTCTCTCAGTCGCGTCCGACTCTTCGAGACCACATGGACCGCAGCCCGTTAGATTCCTCTGTCAATGGGATCTTCCAGGCAAGAGTACTGGAGTGGGGTGCCATCTCAAAGCATAAAACCAAATGCTCTTTTCCTATCTCCTTTACAGAAATGATATAGATAGAGAAATATATATACATTTCTCATCATAACTATATATTTATTTGTTTGATAACTTGTTCTTGTGTGCTTCTTGAATAGATGGTAATACTGCAAGAGAAGTAACCTCACAATGAGCCATTTACCAATGTCCAAACCAGTGTCAGTATACTATTAATGTGTAAATTAAAGATATTAATATGTAACTTAAGGAAGCAGTGAAATCATTACTTCCTTAAAGAAGACAGAAAAAGAACAGTGTGCTGCGTTTATTTAAAAAACTATGCCAGTGTTGCTTGGAATATAGATTTAGGATAAAGATCCATTTCCTCCACTGAATTCAGTTTATTACTAGATATTATCTTGAGTGCATTTGCTAGAAAAACAACCACAGACTATTGTCAATTAGGTAATTTCTAGGGTTATGAAGCTGCTTGAAGCACACTTGAATTAAGGCAGGTGTAAGCAAATTGTATAATTTCACAAATTACCTACATTTTAAGAGTAGTCCCCTTTTAAGCACAGAAAGTTTTCGTCACTAGAAATTCAATAAATGTAAATTTCTTCTTATCTTTCCTTTTCCATCACCACCCCACAAAATAAAGATTAACAAAACAAAACACCTCTAAATACACTTAATTCAGGAAGCATACAGGAACATGTATATGGATTGTTGAAGTTAAAATATATTCTCTAAACAAGGGAAATGATATATGGAGCTTTGCTTATGTTACATTAAACAAAGTTATTCCTGTCACCATTACCCTCAAGAATAATGAAATTCATTATGACCATTTTCAGGTTTATGGAAAACTGAGTGTTCCAATTAACTGTGGCAATTACTTACTCTGAACAAAGTCTGTTTTGGTACCTTGACCATTTAAATGAATAAACAAATGGTACAGTCTTATTATCCCTATTATAAACTGTGTAAATTAGAACTGCATCTTAGTAGAGACCATTATCCTACTGAGTAAACTCAGAATGCTACACCCAATAAATCTTGTATTTAAATTCTAATTATTTATTAAGAAAATATTGTGCAATAAACATATAAAACCTAATTTTGAATATTTCATATGTACAATAATACAGATTTAGACAACATGATGCCTCATAGTAAACAGTTCTTGAATTTTATATATATTTAAATGTTTGAGTGCAGTTTATTGGCTTACTATTTCTGAATTTTGTACTAATTCATCATCAATAACATAGTAAGTGGTGCATTTGAAAACATTCACAACTTTTAATATCACTTATGTAAATAGAAAATGAAGATGTTAGTCTCTCAGTCAGGTCCAACTCTTTGTGACCCCAGAAAGCGTAGCCCACTAGAAGGGGGCGACAGAGGATGAGATGGTTGGATGGCATCACCAGCTCAATGGACATGAGTTTGAGCAAACTCTGGAAGATAGTGCAGCACAGGGCAGCCTGGTGTGCTGCAGTCCATGAGGCCGTAAAGAGTTGAATATGATTTAGCAACTGAACAACAAATGTAAACAGAAGATAGTATAAGTAACAGCTCTCTCTTAAGAATCATTTCTTTCTTTTTATTTTATTTTATTTTTATTTAATACTTTATTCTATTTTACAGTACTGTATTGGTTTTGCCATACATTGACATGAATCAGCCACCAAATCATTTCTTAAATTTCCCTTTCAAGTTTCCACAAATAAATTGCTACATTTAATAGATAAATTTAATGCACACTTAACAGTGCAGATAGAAATATCAGAGTGCAAAGAACAGCACTGGCCATCTCGCATATGTATCTCTTCAGGTCTTCACAGTATCCCTCTATGTTGGGAACTGTTTGGGGTTCAGAAGAGAAACCTGTTCTGTCAAAGGAGGCACATGTATTATGACCATAGTTTTGTGTTTCTAAGTTTATTGTTGACCTGTGGCAAAAGTGTAGATCTGAGTTTATAAGTACCCTAGGTGTGTCTGTATCTATAATTCAGAAAGGACTTTACCTCTCCTTTTGTAGAGAAAATTGTGAAAGATTTTGAAATGAACTCTGGTGGCTCAAGTGATAAAGAATCTGCCTGCAACGCAGGAGACCTGGGTTCAATCCCTGGGTTTGGAAGATCCCCTGGCAAAGGGAAAGGCTACCCACTCCAGTATTCTTGCCTGGAGAATTCCATGGGCAGAGGAGCCTGGCAGGCCATAGGCCATCAGGTCAGAAAGAGTTGGACATGACTGAGTGACTAACACTTGAAATGAATCAGAAAGATTACTGGAAGTTTTGCCTAGTGGTTAGGGTCATCTCACCTTTCATTGTCTGAGATCTATTTTGTGATACTGTGCACTGTAGAAAAGTGATGGTAATGCAAATAATTTTTACTCATAGAATTGCAATTGTATTGATATTGCCCCGTGAATACTGACCAATTTTGCCAGTTTGCATCTATTTGTGATATAGTTTCACTGTATTATGCCTTTTCAGTATATCTACTCCATGGGCTTTCCTGGTGGCTCAGAGGGTAAAGTGTCTGCCTGCAATGCGGGAGATCCTGGTTAGATCCCCAGTTCGGAAAAATCCCCTGGAGAAGGAAATAGCAACTCACTGCCTGGAAAATCCCATGGACGGAGAAGCCTGGTAGGCTATAGTCCATGCGGTGGCAAAGAGTTGGACGTGACTGAGCGACTTCACCTTTACTTTCACTTTCACCCCTTGGATTCTCCTTGAAACTAGTTACATCTCACTAGTTCTCATTAATTAATGAGTTATTGAAATCTTTGACTCACGTTTGTTTTATATTTTTACATGATTTTATCAGTTTTTGAATGATTGACCTTAAATAGTTTTGGAGATAATTTATCAGATGCCCAGTGAATTTACCTAATAAAGACAGATAAAATATACTGAGTCCATGGGGTCGCAAAGAGTCGAACACGACTGAGTGACTGAATTGAACCGAACTGAAAATATATTGCCAGAAAACTGTACAGATCACTTAAGCTTCAGTTCAGCTCAGTTCAGTTGCTCAGTCGTGTCCGACTCTTTGCGAACCTATGAAACGCAGCATGCCAGGCCTCCCTGTCCATCACCAGCTCCATCACTCAGACTCGCGTCCATCGAGTTGGTGATGCAATCCAGCCATCTCATTCTCTGTCGTTCCCTTTTCTTCCTGCATCCAATCCCTCCCAGCATCAGAGTCATTTCCAATGAGTCAACTCTTCGCATGAGGTGGCCAAAGTACTGGAGTTTCAGCTTTAGCATCATTCCTTCCAAAAAACACCCAGGGCTGATCTCCTTTAGAACAGACTGGTTGGATCTCCTTGCAGTCCAAGGGACTCTCAAGAGTCTTCTCCAACACCACAGTTCAAAAGCATCAATTCTTCAACGCTCAGCTTAGACACGTCTTTTCTTTGTTCCCAGGGGTGTAATTTCAATATCTATTGATTGATTTTAGGGTGAAACCCAAGCAGATAACTTTTCTGATTCTCTCCCCGCCCTCCACAGCCGCCATCTACTGATGTTTTTGTTTCTAGTTTGCTTACAGTCAGTTATTCCCCACTAGTGACAGCAATGATTGAGGATTTGATTTCATGGTCTGACCATTCAATGATTTCTGTAAATAGGCTAATGAATAATAGAGTTAGAGTTCTATACTCTGTTGGATGAGAGACGACAGAAAGTCTGGTTTGTTAGTCTTTTTAGTTTGTTTTATCTGTTTGTTCATTTTGCGCTCAAGTTAATTAAGAGTATTATGTCCAGTGGAATGGAAAGCAGCTGTTTAATATCTAGACCATGACTTTGTGTGTTTCTGTATTTGCTTTCAACCTGTGTCAGAAGTGTAGATCTGAATTTATAAACACTCTGTCTTTGTGTCTATAATACTCATTGCATGAGAGTATTAATAAATTAGGGTACAAAGTCTTGATATGATAGTGCTCTATTTTAATTGATTTGTTTAGATAAATCAGTTCAGTTCAGTTCAGTCGCTCAGTCGTGTCCGACTCTTTGTGACCCCATGAATCGCAGCACGCCAGGCCTCCCTGTCCATCACCAACTCCCGAAGTTCACTCAGATTCACGACCATTGAGTCAGTGATGCTATCCAGCCATCTCATCATCTGTCGTCCCATCTTAGATGAATAAGTGTTAATAAAAATCAAATGCTCCTAAATTCCCAGAAAAAGGAAAACTGTACCTCAAATATTTTAAATGTTCTAGACTTAAATAAAATATTTTCTTATATAAGCTAACTCAAAAACATTTTAAAGACACAAGTTCACCTAACTAAGATAAACCTTTGGTAAACATATCTAGTTTAATAATTTTGGTTTAATATAAAACAGCCATGTCTTTTTCAACTTATCAGTATTAAATATAACACAAGTATACATTTTATCCAGATCAAATAGGTTGACATTACACAGTACTTCTTAAACATGATTATAAAAATGGCAATTTGTGTTCAAATAAATTGTATCATTATTCTGACAAACTTTTCTTCAACAGTCATTATGTTCTGTAATATGTCAGCTTGGAGAAAATCTTCATGATATCTAGCTTAAAACCTTGGATTGATATTATATTAAATTGAGCTAATTGTCATTGAATACCCATCTAATTTCTAAGTAAATACTTGCATATTGATTTCTAAGCGTAATTTAAAATTTATATACCTTTGCTTAGGGCTTCCCTGGTGGCTCAGTGGTAAAGAATCCTGCAATGCAGGAGACACTGGCTTGATCCCTGGGCTGGGAAGGTCCCCTGGAAAAGGAAATGGCTACTCACTCCAGTGTTTTGCCTGGAGAATCCCAAGGACAGGGGAGCCTGGTGAACTAGAGTGCACAGGGCTGCAGAGAGTTGGACACAACTGAAGCAACTTAGCATAGCACAGCTCTGCACAGCACAGCACATACCTTTGCTTCTTATTATTTTGTGCAATGGGGTGGCTATAGATTTGGGGATTTTAATAAATGTGCTCTTTTTTGCCACTTTAAAAATATGTTCAGTTCAGTTCAGTCACTCAGTCGTGTCCAGCTCTTTGTGACCCCACGAACTGCAGCATGCCAGGCCTCCCTGTCCATCACCAACTTCCAGAGTCCACTCAAACCCATGTCCATTGAGTCGGTGATGCAATCCAGCCATCTCATCCTCTGTCATTCCCTTCTCCTCCTGTCCTCAATATTTCCCAGCATCAGGGTCTTTTCAAATGAGTCAGCTTTCCACATCAGGTGGCCAAAGTATTAGAATTTCAGCTTCAACATCAGTCCTACTAATGAATACCCAGGACTGATCTCCTTTAGGATGGACTGGTTGGACCTCCTGCAGTTCAAGGGACTCTCAAGAGTCTTCTCCAACACCACAGTTCAAAAGCATAAATTCTTCGGTGTTAAAGAAAATGTAAATGTTAGTAAAAGTTGTATTATATGGTTTATGAGCTCTGCTACTCTGCTGTAGTCATTTAAAGTGACACACAGCTGTCAATTTTCCATTCCCTACTTTTCCTTGTGAAATACAACCTCATTTCCTTGAGTTAAAAGTTATAATTTATAGGAATTGCTGAGACTATTCTAGGAAAAATAGTGACGAAGAAATACACATGTGTATGTGTGTCTTATTCAAAAAAAATTACTTTTATCCTAAAGTCATGATACTCAAAATTTTTGGTCTGATCCATTTACACTCTTAAATCTCATCAGTATTTACTATAATTGAAATTAAAACTAAGAAAAAATTTTTTGTGCATTTACTGATTCATGAGCAATGATGAATGCATTGCATGTTAAAGTTTTAGTGTTATTATGAGAATAGTTCTGACTGTAGAGACCTCTTGATAAAGAAGCACTCTACTAATTTTGCTCAAATTTCACAAATTGATATACTAGGGTCCATGATTTGTTTTCATATCTTAGTCAAGATTCCATATTGTATTTAGTTGCATTGAGCATATTCAGCTACAACAAATTCTTATAAATTCTCTTTTCATTTTTATTCTGTTACAAATATTTTTTTAATTTTCCTTGCTATGGCTTTTTAGATACTCCTATCATTTAAAAGTGGAAATCAAATACATGGAGTTTTTGAAGTATCTTTGTTATCAACTTCTCATTTAAATGTGTTCTTCTATGAAATCACCCTCTGTGTTTTTTCATTCTTTTGACTTTATTGAGGCTTTCAGTGGTTAAGTCAAAGATCTCTCTTGGTAAATGTCACACAGCACTTGAAAATACGTGTGTTATTTTTAAATATCTTTTGATATTGATTTCTAACATAATTTTACAATGAGAACAGACTCTGTATGATTTCAATACTTTCACATGCTCAGTCATTCAGTCTTGTCTGACTCTTTGTGACCCCATGAACTCCTCTGACCACCAGGCTCCTTTGTCCATGGGATCTTCCAGGCAAGAATACTGAAGTGGGTTGACATTTGCCTCTCCAGCAATACTTTTAGATCATGAAATTTATTCAACTTATTTTATGTTCCTGGATATGTTCCAGTGTCTTCTGGATTATAGTCTATGGGAACTTGAATAGAATTTATACCCTACTATTGTGAGAAAATTGTATAAATCTTAATTATGTTGAATTGGTTCATAGTGCTTTTCAGGTCTACTATATTCTGTATATTCATTCTATTAATTTTTGAGAGTTTGATATTAAAATTCCAACTATAAACTCTTAGTCAATCTACTTAAAAAATAAGCATCATATATAGTGAAACTACGTGTAATTTTCTTCTGTAATTTCCAAGTCTCTTGATAAGTATCTGTTATGTTACTTTCATAATTCAAAAAAATAAAAAAGAAAGAAGCAAAAACAAAGAAGCACCATACTAAAGTGAATTATATGTACATTCCGGAAAATGAAAGAGCATGAAAACTCAAAAAGTGAATTTTATTTGCTTTTATTCATAATACCTGAGTATGAAAATAAGCTGTGAAATGTAATAAAAATTTTAGCAATTTGACTGATCTTGATGGGTTTGCTTACTTGATGGTTTAGTGGTTTAGTTGCTAAGTCATGTCCGACTCTTTGTGACCCCATGGACTGTAGCCCACCATGGGCTGTCCATGGGATTTTCCAGGCAAGAATACTGGAGTGAATTGCCATTTCCTTCTCCAGGGGATCTTCCCAACCCAGGAATCGAACCCAGGTCTCTGGCATTGCAGGCAGATCTTTACCAACTGAGCTATGCTTACCTGACTTACTGATTTAATGTTGTTTATATAATGTAAACTAGTCTATATTTATATCCTCTATGCCTGTATCTAATCTTTTACATGCAAAACTATCTTGTCTCCCCAGAGGGCCTCTGAAAAAAACCACTGAGTAATTTTGTAAGAATCACATGTGAAGAGGTGTCAAGTAACAGGATATTCTCATTCTGCCACCAATTAAATTTTTACAGATAAAATGTTATTACTATAAATATTTCAGAAAGCGCAGGCTTTACTGTAAAAGGCAGGCTTTACGGCACCCTGAAATTTTCTCAGTGCCCGCACTTTCCATAACATACATCAAGCTCAGGAGAAACACTACTTAAACTCTTACCAAACAGCTCTCTTCAGTTTTCCTACTTTTAACAGAGTCCTGATGGTGCTTTGCCTGAAGATATTAAATAACAAAGGTTTACTATTTTCAGTCATAATTTCAAGTATTATTTACAAGTGTTTACTTTTCCACACTCTTCCTTCATTAATTTTAATCAAGCATCTTCTAGACAGTAAGGTCTCATTCTGATTCTGCACATGCTATGGATATGTTCTAGACAAAGCTGTCAAGCAGAGATGACAGTCTTTCTTCATTTCCCACTGCATTTGGAGGCCAGATACCTCCCAGGCAGATCAGCCCAATCTCAGCACAACTGAGTCCCGTTCCCTGAAGGCTCATTCCTTGAAGGCTCCCAGTACTCATTGCTGTTTCATTTCTGTTTCTGGGTAATGCAGAGCTGTAGCACAGTTTAATTGGATATCTTTAAAAAACCTCAAAACAAAAAGAGCTGAAGCACTGGTGAGGTCAGGTTTTCAGGCACTTTGTCTGTTGTTATGATTTAACTCACTAACCTAGTCCACGCAGAGGAGCAGTAAGGCCAGTAAAGTGTCATATGACTCAGCCAGGCTTCCATCACGCACTTAGCATTTCTCTATAATTTTGACAGTTGCATCTACTTTGGTAAACTAAACTACTAAAAACAAGGTGTATACTATTTTAGGCAGTAGCCAATTGACCATAGAGGTCACAGATAAAAGAGCAACAGAAAATGAACTCCTTGTGGTGGAGTTTAATTTCCCAGACTATCAGAATGAAGGAGAAGGCAATGGCACCCCACTCCAGTCCTCTTGCCTGGAGAATCCTAGGTATGGGGGGGCCTTGTGGGCTGCAGTCCATGGGGTTGCCACAAGTTGGTCACAACTGAGTGACTTCACTTTCACTTTTCACTTTCATGCATTGGAGAAGGAAATGGCAACTCACCCCAGGATTCTTGCCTGGAGAAACCCAGATATGAGGGAGCCTGTTGGGCTGCTGTCTATGGGGTTGCACAGAGTCTGACATGACTGAAACGACTTAGCAGTAGCAGCAGCAACCAGAACGAAGGCTGAGAACAGAATGTGTAGGTTGCACACATCATTTGATCTGTTATAGTCTATGAGAAACTGTCCCCATCCCTAACAGTAACAGCAAAAGTTTTCGATTTGTGATTTCCACCACTTCAGATTTGACTTATAATTATGATGCAATGAAATTGCTACATGGCACTCTCACCTTTTCTCAGAGATAATGCATTATTTATTTATTTATTTTTCTGAATGAGTTTATTTACAGCAATGGTCTCAGGGTGGAAAATGAGCAGAAATAAAGGCTAGAGAAAAATTGTAGCATTTCTCTAGTTTTCCATTCAGACAGAATGGGGAATTGAAAGGGTCTCTGTGGACCACTGGTCTCTATTTCACATCATCACAGATGATAATGGATCCGCAGGGAACAGTCAGAGAATTCCTCTGTGGCTGATGTGCTTATCTCCTTGGCTCAGATGATAAAAACTTAGCCAGAGCAGAAATTTTCTGGTATTGAAGTCTTCACTCACTCATATTTATTGATCCTTTCTATGGAAGATATTAGGACTTCACATGTGGTAGTAAAGGACCCACCTGCCAGTGCAAGAGATGTAAGAGACTCAGGTTCATCCCTGGGTCAGGAAGATTCCTTGGAGGAGGGCATGGCAACTCATCTCAGTATTCTTGCCTGGAGAATCCCCATGGACAGAGGAGCCTAGCAGGCTAAAGTCCACAGGGCTGCAAAGAGTCAGACATGACTGAAATGACTTAGCACAAGCACGCATGCAAGGCATTGTACTGGTGAATGTGTGTGAAATAAAAACATGTAAGATGTATACAAAGGATATATAATATTAGATATATAAGATATCTATGTAATCTTTGGGTTGAGAATGTAAACTCTATGTAGATTGTCTGTTTTTACAGCTAGGCTCCTTTAGCTTTTGATGCTGGGCATGTTACAAGTTACCTGACTTTTCTGTGACTCCGTTTTTTTCTTTTTAAGCTGGTTTAATATTAGGATCAGATAAAAAATACCTGTAAAATATTTAATGAATTGCGTTGAAAGGCAAGGACTGAATGTGTGTGCATACTCAGTTGCTCAGTCATGTCTGACTCTGAGACCCCATGGACTGTAGCCTGCCAGGCTCCTCTGTCCATGGGATTATCCAAACAAGAATACTGGAGTGGGTTCTCATTTCTTCTTCTAAAAGGACACAATAAATTTCTTGTTATTGTTGTTATGATTAAATTGCTTACCACAAAGAGCTTCCAAATCATAAACATCACAGTCATGGACCTAATATCATCCAGGAACTGCTGCTGCTGCTGCTAAGTTGCTTCAGTCATTCCCGACTCTTTGTGACCCTATAGAGGGCAGCCCACCAGGCTCTCCTGTCCCTGGGAGTCTCCAGGCAAGAACACTGGAGTGGGTTGCCATTTCCTCCTCCAATGCATGAAAGTGAAAAGTGAAAGTGAAGTCGCTCAGTCGTGTCCGACTCTGTGTGACCCTATAGATGGCACCCCACCAGGCTTCTCTGTCCATGGGATTTTCAAGGCAAGAGTACTGGAATGCGTTGCCATTGCCTTCTCCGTCCAGGAACTGCTAGACCCTAAGAAAATATCACAAAGATGAAAAGCCTAGCTTTGGGGTACAAATAATACCATAGGTTGTACAGCCATATCACATCAGTGCTCTGTGATTAGTATTACAGTGAATATGTATATCAGTTCAGTTCAGTCACTCAGTCGTGTCTGACCCTTTTCAACCCCATGGACTGCAGCACGCCAGGCCTCCCTGTCCATAACCAACTCCTGGAGTTTACTCAAACTCATGTTCATTGAGTCGGTGATGCCATCCAACCATCTCATTCTCTGTCGTCCCGTTCTCCTCCTGCCTTCAATCTTTCCCAGCATCAGAGTTTTTTCAAATGAGTCAGTTCTTTGCATCAGGTGGCCAAAGTTATTGGAGTTTCAGCTTCAGCATCAGTCCTTCTAATGAATATTCAAGACTGATTTCCTTTCCATGATGTAATGTCACGATGGACTGGTTGGATCTCCTTGCTGTCTGAAGAACTCTCAAAAGTCTTCTCCAACATCACAGTTCAAAAGCAAAGAGTGCTCAACTTTCCTTATGGTCCAACTCTCACATCCATACATGACTACTGGAAAAATCGTAGCTTTGACTAGATAGACCTTTGTTGGCAAAGTAATGTGTCTGCTTTTTAGAATGCTGTCTGGGTTGGTCATAGGTTTTCTTCCAAGGAGTGAGAATCTTTTCATTTCATTGGTACAGTCACCATCTGCAGTGATTTTGGAGCCCCCCAAAATTAAGTGTGTCATTGTTTCCATTGTTTCCCCATCTATTTGCCATTAAGTGATGGGACCAGATGCCATGACCTTAGTTTTCTGAATGCTGAGTTTTGAGCCAACTTCTCACTCTCCTCTTTCACTTTCATTAAGAGGCTCTTTAGTTCTTTGCTTTCTGCCATAAGGGTGGTGTCATTTGCATATCTGAGATTATTGATATTTCTACTGGCAATCTTGTGCTTTATCCAGCTAAACACTTGTGCTTTATCCAGCCCAGTGTTTCTCATGATGTACTCTGCATATAAATTAAATAAACAAGGTGACAATATACAATGTTGATATACTCCTTTCCCGATTTGGAACCAGTCTGTTGTTCCATGTCCAGTTTTAACTGTTGCTTCCTGACTTGCATATAGATTTCTGATGAGGCAGGTCATGTGGTCTGGTATTCCTATCTCTTTAAGAATTATCCACAGTTGGTGGTGATTCACACAGTCAAAAGCTTTGTCATAGTCAATAAAGCAAAAGTAGATTTATTTTTTTCTGGAACTCTCTTGCTTTTTTGATGATCCAACAGATGTTGGCAATTTGATCTCTCGTTCCTCTGCCTTTTCTAAATACAGCATGAACATCTGAAAGTTCACAGTTCATGTACTGTTGAAGCCTGCCTTGGGGAAATTTGAGCATTACTTTGCTAGCATGTGAGATGAGTGCAATTGTGTGGTAGTTTGAGCATTCTTTGACATTGCCTTTCTTAGGGATTGGAATGAAAACTGACCTTTTTCAGTCCTGTGGCCACTGCTGCATTTTCCAAATTTGCTGGCATATTGAGTGCAGTACTTTCACAGCATCATCTTTCAGGATTTGAAATAGCTCAACTGGAATTCTATCACCTCCATTAGCTTTGTTCATAGTGATGCTCCCTAAGGCCCACTTGACTTCACATTACAGGATGTCTGGCTCTAGAGAAGTGATCACACCATTGTGATTGGGTTGTGAAGATCTTTTTTGTATAGCTCTGTGTATTCTTGCCACCTCTTCTTAACATCTTCTTCTGTTAGGTCCATACCATTTCTGTCCTTTATTGAGCCCATCTTTGTATGAAATGTTCCCTTGGTATCTCTAGTTTTCTTGAAGAAATCTCTAGTCTTTCCCATTCTGTTGTTTTCCTCTATTTGTTTGCATTGATCACTGAGGAAGGCTTTCTTATTGCTCCTTGCTGTTCTTTGGAACTCTGCATTCAAATGGGTATATCTTTTCTTTCCACCTTTGCCTTTCAGTTCTCTTCCCTTCTCAGCTATTTGTAAAGCCTCCTCAGACAACCATTTTACTTTTTTGCATTTCTTTTTCTTGGGAATAGTTTTGATTATAGCCTCCTGTACAATGTCTCAAACCTTTGTCCACAGTTCTTCAGGCCCTCTGTCTATCAGATCCAATCCCTTGAATATATTTCTCACTTCCACTGTATAATCATAAGGGATTTGATTTAGGTCATAACTGAATGGTTTAGTGGTTTTCCCCACTTTCTTCAGCTTAAGTCTGAATTTGGCAATAAAGTGTTCATGATCTCAGCTACAGTCAGCTCCCGGTCTTGTTTTTGTTGACTGTATAGAGCTTCTCCACCTTTAGTTGCAAAGAATATAATCAATCTGATTTCTGTATTGACCATCTGGTGATGTCCATGTGTAGAGTCTTCTCTTGTGTTGTTGGAAGAGGGTGTTGCTATGACCAGTGCATTTTCTTGGCAAAACTCTGTTAGCCTTTGCCCTGCTTCATTCTGTACCCCATGGCCAAATTTGCCTGTTACTCCAGGTGTTTCTTGACTTCCTACTTTTGCATTCCAGTCCCATATAATGTAAAGGACATCTTTTTTGGGTGTTAGTTCTAGAAGGTCTTGTAGGTCTTCATAGAATTATTCAATGTCAGCTTCTTCAGAATTACTGATTGCGGCATAGATTTGGTTTACTGTGGTATTAAATGGTTTGCCTTGGAAACAAACACAGATCATTCAGTCATTTCTGAGATTGCATTCAAGTACTGCATTTCAGACTATTTTGTTGACTATGATGGCTACTCCATTTCTTCTAAGGGATTCTTGCCCATAGTGGTAGATATAATCGTCATCTGAGTTAAATTCACCCATTCCAGTTCATTTTAGTTCACTGTTCACTCTTGCCAGCTCCAATTTGCCTTGACTCATGGACCTAACATTCCAGGTTCCTATGCAATATTGCTCTTTACAGCATTGGACTTTACTTCCATTACCAGTCACATCCACAACTTGGTGTTGTTTTTGCTTTGGCTCTGTCTCTTCATTCTTTCTGGAGTTATTTCTCCACTGATCCCCAGTAGCATGTTGGCCATCCCCAACCTGGGGAGCTCATCTCTCAGTGTTCTATCTTTTTGCCTTTTCATATTGTTCATGGGGTTCTCAAGGCAAGAATGCTGAAGTGGTTTTCCATTCCCTTTTCCAGTGGACCACGTTTTGTCAGAACTCTCCACCATGACCCATCCATCTTGGGTGGCCCTGCACAGCATGGCTCATAGTTTCATTGAGTTAAACAAGGCTGTAGTCCATGTGATCAGATTGGTTAGTTTTCTGTGATTGTGGTTTTCAGTCTATCTGCTCTCTGATGGAGAAGGATAAGAGGCTTATGGAAGAAGCTTCCTGATGGGAGAGACTTGATTGAGGGGAAAACTGGGTCTTGTTCTGATGGGTGGGGCCATACTCAGGAAATCTTTAGTTGAATTTTCTGTTGTTAGGTCGGGCTGTGTTTCCTCCCTGTTATTTACCTGGGGCCAAACTATGGTGGAGGTAATGAAGATAATGGCCTCCTTCAAAAGGTCCCATGCAGGCACTGCTACACTCAGTGCCCCCAACCCTGCAGCAGGCCACCACTGATACATGCCTCCACCAGAGACTCCTTGACACTCACAGTCAAATCTGCGTCAGTCTCTTGTGGGGTCACTGCTCCTTTCTCCTGGGTCCTGGTATGCACAAGGTTCTGTTTGTGCCCTCTCTGTTTCCCCAGTCCTGTGTAAGTTCTGGTGGCTCTATGATGGGGTTTATGGCAACCTCCTCCAAGAGGGCTTATGCCATATCTAGGTCTGCTGCATAGGGAATGTATTAGCTATTTCTTGCTGTATAGCAAATTACTCCAAAACTTAGTTGCTTAAAACAACAAACATTTGCTGTCTCACAGATTTTGTGGGCCAGAAATCCGTGCTTAATGTCTCTGCTTCTAGTCCTTTCACAAGGTTGCAATAAAGGTGCTGGCTGGGACTTTGGTCTTCTATGAAAGCTCGATTGAAGGAGGAGCTACTCCTAAGCTCACTCAAATTGTTGTAGGTAAGATTCAGTTTCCTCACATACTCCTGGATCAAGGGTTTCACTTCCTTCCTGGCTGTTCATTGGAGCGCTCCCTCAGTTCTTTGTCGAAAAGACATTTCCATGAAGTAATTCTCAACTGGTTTCCCTTAGAGCAAGTGAGAAATAGCAAGAAGGGCCAGCTGGACAGTAGAAAGTCTTTTTGAATCCTACTTTGAAACCTACATCTTATCACTTTTACTAGTTCTTTATCTTTGATGTGAGTTACTCGGTAGGGCCATACTCAAGGGAAGGGAATTATACGTGACGCCAATTACTAGGAAATGAGACTCACTTAGATTCCTTTTAGAGAATGTCTGCACAGAGTACAGTGCTGAAACAAAAATCAGAGCTAGAAAGACTTTAAATGTAAGGCCAGTATGATCTGGGTTTTAACACACATATTATTATTCACAAAAAGATTTAGGGGAAAAGCATTTTAGTATTGAGAATAAAACATTCACAAAACCATATGAAAGAATGTTATGCGATCAGATATCACGTTAAGGATTATCTTGACATTTGCTAATAAGAAAACCTCCCAGAGGTCATGGAACACCTAAATTAAAATACTTGAGTTACATGACATATTAAGTCAATTTTTAAAATAAAAGTGAAAATCACAGGGAAAAAATTGGGGCAACCTACACTTAGGGTGTAAGTAAGTGCAAGAATTTCACTATCTGAGTTATAGAACATATAATGTTCATCTATGCCCTCTCTCTTTGCCACCTCAGATTCCCCTACTAGTGGTGTGACTCTGAGGAACAGAGTTGGGGTACAAGCAAGGTAGTCCTCAGAAGGTATCTGAGACAATGAGATAGAGGGAGAGATACAGAACATATATATCTCCACGATTGTGTCTTGCTACAACCGTGTCATGGCAATTAGCTCCTTGCCATGAGTTTTATTTGTATTTCTTGAAATAGAGCACATGTGGGGCCAAAACAAGTGTTTAAAGTGTTAATGGATGGCAAATTTGGGGGAACTGTAGTTGTCAATTGATGATCAAGACTTTCATCTTTCTATCTCTTTCTTTCTGTAAATAACCCTCTTATTTGTTCCATCATGGTTTTCTGTCTATGTTTTCTTTGGAATTTGACATCTTTTCCCCAGAAAGACTCCCCTGGTGGCTTAGATGGTAAAGTGTCTTGCTTACAATGTGGAAGACCTGGGTTCGATCCCTGGGTCGGAAAGATCCTCTGGAGAAGGAAATGGCAACCCACTCCAGTACTCTTGCCTGGAAAATCTCATGGACGGAGGAGCGTGATAGGCTACAGTCCATGGGATTGCAAAGAGTCAGACACGACTGAGCGACTTCACTTTCCCCAGAAATAACAAGGATTTATTCCAGTTGTTAATTTCTAACTTAGCCCAAATTTAAGTCATGTGTGTTGTAAAGTAAGTAGTTGACTTGCTTCTTCCTTCTCCTAGCAATGGAATCTGAATGGAAAGTACTATTTTCACTGAACTAAAAAGCAAAACTATTTTGGGGATGGGTAGGTAAAAGATGGACCTCCAAAAACATTGAACACTTTTAACTATGTACCAGATGTATTAAGATGTTGTGTATCTTATTAATCCTTACAACCAGCCAAAGAACCTGAAGATGGGAAAGATCTAGTGCACTGGCCAAGATCACAGAATCAGGAAATGCAAGAATAGGGATTTGGACTTAGTCTGATGCTATAGTCCAGCACTTAATCCCTGTGCAAAACAACCTTCCACAGTTGGTGCTGGCAGTGGAAGTGAAGAGAGGGTGAAGAGGTCTAAGAAAGTAACGGTTGGTGGCTGGCTACTAAAAGGTTTATATAAACTGAAAGACAAAAGTAAAATGAACAAGATGCTCATAAATACATTGTGAAATAATCCTTCATATGGTATATAAAGAAATGTAACCACTGATTTTTAAAGCCATCTTAGTGAGTTCTGAGGCAATAAAAAAATCTGTAAAATAAGAGCTAGAACTTCAGTTAAAATCTTGTGAGAAAGCTATGCATAGTAAACATGAGACTCTTATGGGAATGTGATCTGGAGAAAAACAAGCTTTTATCTTTCTAAGAACTGGGGACCATTTGTCTCTTGTGTAAGCCCAAGGTCTTTGATGGTAGTGAGCACAGCACACAGTCAGCTACAGCTCTTATGCTGTGGAGAGCCTCAGGCTTTACTGTACATCATTTATTTCCCTGAAAGTGAAAGTTGCTCAGTCCATGGAATTCTGTAGGCCAGAATACTGGAGTGGGTAGTCTTTTCCTTCTCCAGGGGATCTTCTCAACCCAGGGATTGAATCCAGGTCTCTCACACTGCAGGCAGACTCTTTACCAGCTGAGCCACCAGGGAAGCCCCAGAATATTGGAGTGGGTAGCCTATCCCTTCCCCAGCCGATTTTCCTGACCCAGGAATCGAACCTAGGTCTTCTGCATTGCAGGTGGATTCTTTATCAACTGAGCTATTAAGGAAGACTTTATAATCTCAATTAAAAAGAAAAAACCTAGGCTACTTTTATTTTAGTACCTAGAACAAAATCTTCTCTGCAGCTACTCTACTTTGTGTCAGAATGTTTACAAGATATTTTCAGAAAGAGGGAGACCTACTTACACATGCTGATAGTAGAAATCCTTGTTTGGTGAGATGCCAACCTCCAATTCTGTTGTCCATTCTAAAATGTTACCATATGACACATCTAGCAAAGTGCCATTGTTTCATACATTTTGGTTAGGTATTTTTGGAGCCAATTAACTCTTTTCTTCATTACAAAATAAAAGTTTTATTTAGTCTTTGGGAGCAGTCTGCTCTAAGAATATCTTTGTTTAATTATGAGACTGTTTATGTTGTGCTTTCACAATCCAATCTTTATGAGATTTAGATTCAAAGAACTGACAGGAAACAAGAGCGAATACCAAGTATGACTGCTGTTTGGCTTAGGTTGTAAGGCCTTGACAAAAGAACATAGCTGGAAAACCACTTTAGCTCTGGTCTTTAGAATTTCTTAGAAAAAGCAACATTAATGGTACAAGAAAATTAATATTGGTCATCCAGAATTATAGGATACAAAACTATACAGACAAAGGGGAAAAATAAGTTCCTGCTTGGAAGAAAGGAAATAAAAATTATAGATATTCTTGCCTAAAGAGTAGGATGTTGAGGACTGGTATGAACTTTGAGACCTTGAGGTGGCTCAGACAGTAAAGAATCTGCTTCAATGCAGGAGGCCTGGGTTCAATCCCAGGGTTGAGATGATTCCCCTGGAGAAAGGAATGGCTACCCACTTCAGTATTCTTGCCTGGAGAATTCCAAGGACAGAGGAGCCTGGCAGGCTACAGTCCATGGGGTCTTGAGAGTTGGACATGACTGGGTGACAAACATATCATCATCATAGATTCTGCAGGTTGAATACTGAACTAAATTCAGAACTGTTGTTTAATCATTAAGTTGTGTCTGACTCTTGGCGACCCCAGGGACAGTAGCCTGTTAGGCTCCTCTGTCCATGGTATTTCCCAGGCAAGATTACCATAATGGGTCGCCATTTCTTTCTCCAGTTAATTGTACTCCATTTTTATAGTCTCTTTTGTCATGGAAGGTAATATATTCCTAGATTTATAAGTCATGGAGATTAGGACCCGGATGTCTTTGTGAAAGTTATAATGCAGCATGTCACAAGATGCCATAAGGTCACTGCTTACCCTCTGACCTCACAGTTGGGACCTTTTAAAAAGGAATTTGGCAACAGTTTTGGATAATTTACTGCATTATAAATCTGACTTTTTAATATTGAAGTGTAGTTAATTTGGAATATTAGTTTCAGGTATACAACATGGTAACTCAGTATTTTTTATAGATTATGCTCCATTATTGCAAAATAATGACCATATTTCCCTGTGCTGTATGGTGTATCCTTGTTTATTTATTTTATACATAGTAGTTTGTATCTCTTAATCCCATACCCCTATCTTGCCCCTGCCCCATCTACTCTCTCCCCTTTGGTATCTACTAGTTAGTTTTCTATATCTGTGAGTCTATTTCTGTTTTATTATATACAGTCATTTGTTTTATTTTTCAGATCCCACATAAAAGTGATAAACTACAGTATTTGTCTTTCTTTGTCTGACTTATTTGTAAGCATGATACTCTCTGTCTGTGTTGCAAATGGCAGAATTTAATTTTTTCTGAATTATTATATACACACACACACACACACACACACACACACATACAACATCTTTGATGGACTGATATCTTGTTGAGGTTAGGTTACGTTGCTTCCATATCTTGGCAAATGTAAATAGTGCTTCTATGAACATTGAGGTACACATATCTTTTCAAATTAGTGTTTTCAGGTTTAAAAAAAATATTCCCAGAAGTGAAATTGCTAGATCATGTAGCAATCCTACATTTAGTTTTTGAAGACCCTCCATGTGGTCCCCACAGTGGTCGCACTGATTTAAATTCCCACCAGCAGTGTTCAAGGGTTTCCTTTTCTTCACATCCTCACCACCATTTGGTATTTGTTTTCTTTTTGATGATACCCTTTCAGACAGATGTGAGGTTATATCTTACTGTGGTTTTGATTTGGATTTCTCTAATAATTAGAGATGTTGAACATATTTTTATATGCCCATTAGCCGTTGGTATGTCTTCTTTGGAAAAATGTCTATTCAGGTTCTCTGCTCTTTTCTTAAATCAGTTTTTTTGTTTTGTTTTGTTTCCAGCTGTTTATACAGTTTGAATATTAATCATTATTGATCATATTAGTTGCAAATGTTTTCTCCCATTCAATTAGTTGTCTTCTCCTTTTGTTCCTGGTTTCCTTTGCTGTGCAAAAGTTTTTAAGTTTAATTAGGTACCATTTGTTTATTTTCATTTTTATTTCTTTTGCCTTAGGAAACAAATCCCAAATATATGCAATTTATGTCAAAGATTATTCTTTCTTTTCTTCTAGGAGTTTCATGGTTTCAAGTCTGTCTTTTAGGTCTTTAATCTACTTTGAGTTTGTTTTTATATGTGATGTAAGGAAATGTTCTAATCACATTGTTGTACATGTAGCTGTCCAGTTTTCCCAGAACAAGTTGCCAAATGAGGATTTGAAACTAAGACCTATGGCCTGAGTATGTTTTATATAAATGCTCTTGACACTTACTTCTGCTTTAAACCACTCACACTCATGCTCACAAGAATAATTCAAGTAGCACTCCATATAATAAACTGGAAATTCCAAAAAAATGCTCTTTTCTTCTTTTTTATCTCTAGCTTTCTTTAGAGAAACTAAAAAGCTATATGAAAGTTAAGAAAACAGTTCAAAAAACACCTGCGCTCTTCCCTTAGATTCAACAGCTGTTGACATTTTACCACATCTGCTCATTCTCTTTCTCTGTGTGCCTGTGTGTATGTGTGTGTGTGTGTGTGTGTGTGTGTGTGTGTATAATCATACTATATATAGTATTTCTGTGAACAATTTGAAAGTAATTGCAGTGTTCATGATGGTTTACTCCTAAATGCAGTAGCATGAATCCTTTAAGAATAAATATATTTCACACTATAACAAAATAATACAACCACTTTTACATCCAAGAAACTTAACTTTGAATGTTTCATCTATACTAAAACTTGTCCAGTTACTCCAAAACTTTTATAACTGTTGCTTTTTTGAACAGTTCAGAATTGAATCAAGGATCAGATACTGTATTTTATTGCCAGTTTAGTCTTTTTAGTTTAGCTTAAGACTTCACCCCTTTTTTTCCCTTTCTGGACACTGACATAGTTGAAGAGTTCAGGTCAGCTTTTTTATAGAATGTCTCACAATCTGGATTGACTTTATTGTTTTGCAAGATTATGTACAGCTTTCACACTCTTAGTAAGAAAACAGCTTGAGGGATATGTACTTCCCATTGCTTCAAACTAAAAGTCACTTAGTATAAAATTATATTATTATTTTTGGTGCTAAGTGAGATCACTTGGTTAAGGTACTGTCCACCTCTCTTTATCCAGATCTTATTACTTATCATTTGAATGACTTTTTTCATCTAGGCTCAACTTCTCTGATTCCTAGAGTAGACACTGCTTGGTGGTACACATTTAGCCTGTTGCCAGCCCCTCCCTGACTTGCTGGAGGTACTCTAGTTCCTCTAAGAGAGTCACTGAGATGCAGCAAGCCTGGGACTTCTAGGAAAGTTTTGCCCTCCTAATAAAGGACTTCCCTGGTGGCTCAGACAGTAAAGCATCTGCCTACTATGTGGGAGACCTGGGTTCAATCCCTGGGTTGAGAAGATCCTCTGGAGAAGGAAATGGGCACTGTACTCCAGTACTCTTGCCTGGAAAATCCCATGGACAGAGGAGCGTGGTAGGCTACAGTCCATGGGGTCCATGGAGTCAGACACGACTGAGGCACTGATGAATTCGCACCAACCTCCTTCACTCTTTTCCTACTGGATCAATGCAAATGTGGTCAAAAAGGAGAAAGAATTACAGAGAACAGCTGTAGGACCTTCACTGAGTTGCTAAAACCAGCGTCCACAGTCATTTACCTTTAGGATTTATTGTGTGAGAAAAACAGACTCACTTTTTTAAAAACCTAGTTCCATTTTCTGTTTCTTGCAAGAAGAATCCATCCTATATGACTGAACCCACCATGAGAAGAGCACTAGTCTTGGAATGAAGACCCATCTGTATACTTTGACCAAATTCTGAAGGATAGTGTGGCACAATTATTATTCAGTGCAGTTTCACTACAGTTTTGTTAACCTCAGTCAGACCATGAATCCATTTTATACTCTTCTCAGTTATGTTTGGTGAACTCTCTCCTACTGGATTCAAGCGGCTATTCCAAATCTTCTTTATTCTTCTTAAATTCCCTGGATGATAGCCACTACACACTGGATGTTGCCTATCAGATAATCTACACCACAAAAGGGATCCTCTTCCCTCCCGCTACAGTGATTGCATACTCATTTTTAGTTTTTCGATTGAGGTAAAACCCTCAATTGTTTCCAGAATTCTTACCCCCTCTCACCAATGCCAAGGCTTTAATCAGTCAATTATTTATCCTGTCTTTCAGATTTCTACTTGCCCTTTTCTGAAATAGTTCCTTCATTATATCCTATAAACATGTTCCAGGCTTTGCAATACAAGCAAATAGACACACAAACAAACACCTGCAAATAATAACAAAACTATTCTCTTGGCCTTGTCCTAGCCCCTGCCTCCTCTCTTTCCTACCCTTCTTGGAAGACTGTCTTCTCAGTTGGAAGAAGTAGCTCTCCTAACACACAACTCAATCACTGCCCTTGGCCTTCTGCACTCAGAGGTCACCCCTGGCTGTCTTACTGCCAAATCCAAGGCCGCCTTCCAGTTCTTCCCTTATGAATCTCTCTGAAGGACAGGCTTGCTCGATGAGTCTCTGCTTCACAAAACTCACAGTTCTCTTGGTTTACATTCTACTGCTTTCTTATTGCTTTCCTCCCGTTTTTCTGACTTTCCCATTTCTTTTTAGCCTTTTTCAGTGAACTCACTCTGTTTTGTCTATTCCTCAAATGGTGACATTGCCCTCAGTGTCCTCTTAGGGCCACTGCTCATCCTGTACACATCTGTTCCCTAAGTAGTGGTAGATTTGCTTTTCTGCTTGCTCTCCCCTGCCCGCATTTGCCCATTCTTTCTGACTAATGGCCATATTTACCAATAGTGGCCACAGGGCCACCACTAAATACTTGTGTGTGGAACTACAGAAGTAACATTTTGGCAGAAATAACATATTTCAGTCTCATTTTTCACCAGCTCCTCTTCATTGTCCCATATTGGCTTCTGAAAGTATCTGGCTTCCCAGATTCCCCAGTAATCTTCAACTTGTCAACTCAAGTAGTGCTTCAGGAGACCCTATTAGAGACTTCTGTGATGCTCCAGCATTTCCATCTAGAATCTAACATCCACACTATCTCTTTGAAATGAGTAAGGCCTTATTCCTTTAATAAACCCCTTATTCCCCAATACTCATAACTTTGTTTACACTTTGTTTGACATCATCACCTAGCTGGCCTTTTATGTGAGTGACAAATAAAACTTTCTCTTGATTAAAGCAGTATAGTTTTGAGCTTCTCTGATACATGAATCTAATCTGTTTCTTTATTAATCAGAGGTGATGAGGATGATTTTGGACATATTGATTTGAGGTGCTTACTGACACTGAAGTGCAGATTTGGGATAAACCAGTGAATCATCAAATCTGGGTCTCAGAAAGAGGTGAGGGTAGATGAAATTTCAAGCTGTGAATGGAACCGGTTGTAGAGTGAGAACAATGTTTAGCTTAGCACTGAAGGAGAGTTCAGTATTCACAGATCTGGCAGAGGACACAGCATCAGTAGGATATTGAGAAGAAGTGGTCAGTCAGTTAGAAAGCTATAGCTAAAGATAGAGGGGGTGACATCCTTAGAGCAAGAGAATATAATGTTTTAAGAGAAAGAGTTTGAGTAAATGCTCCTCAGAGGTCTAGTAAGAAGGTGGATAGCATTCCACTGACATTAGCAAGATGAAGTTTCACTATCACCTTGATAAGTGGATTGTGGGTGAGTGGAATATCCAGAGGAAGTGGAAGCAACTCTTTCAGTGGTTTTGGCTATACGGTGTGAGGTGCTAGCCGGAGTATGCAGGGAGTCAAAAATATCTTACAGCATTCTATGTTATGTAAGGTGCAGTCCAGTAGAAAAAGGGAACGTTGGTGATGCAGAAAAAAGGGCGGGGGTACTGTAGAATCTAAGCCCTTGGGTAGACAGAGGGGATAGGAGCCAGTGTCTGTGCAGAGCCTTGGTCTTTAGATGACTGAGCCCATACTCTTCATCCCTCATAATTGTAGGGTGTCATTCTATGTGTGGATGTTTTCAAAGACTTGGTAAATTTGCTGCTGGAAAAAATGGGGTCATTGTTTTCTAACTTCGCTGATCAGTGAAATATAGGCAGGAAGAAGTGCTACAAGTGGGTGAATATTGAAGACTTGAGGAGAGAAGAAAAGATGTGAAATAGTAGTCTCAGAGCAATGAAGAGGCGTTGCAGAGAAAGCAGTAGGACCGCTGGACGGCGCTGAAGGCTTCTTAGAGTTCGATTAGACATTCATAATTTGGTTATTACTGTTAGATTTTCCCTCTAAGTCATGTTTCTTCATTCATACAGGTGTGGGTTAATCATGTTTATTCAAGGTCAGAGATTTTTCTAGGCAAATATTATGGAACAGGAATAAGGGAGTTGAGTACATATGTAAATGAATGGTCAGAGTGATGAACAATGAATTCTAAGCTTGGTAAGAAGCAAATTTAGTTCATTGTTGGGAGGAAGGTCAATGAATTTGAAGGTCCATGAGATTGATTACTGAAGAGTTTTTATTGGAATGCTGGGAGGAATTAGAGATATATAAGGGTACTGACTTTGTTAACTAGCAGAGGAAATTCTAAGAAGTTTGATGCTCTTTGGAAGCACTCTCAGGGAGAGACAAAATCCTATAAAAAATGGTTGTTGCTATAGATATCAGTATTTCCCAAACTATGGCCACATGTATACTATCTTCACAGTTTTTGCCATATAATTATAAGAATAAAAATAATAATAGTGATAATTTGTATTCAGTATTTGCTATATGCAGATACTATTCTAAACTTTAAATAATTTAATCCTCACCATAATGTTATGAAAGTAAAGTGAAAGTTGCTTAGTTGTGTCTAACTTGTTGTGACCCTATGGGTTATACAGTCCATGGAATTCTCCAGGCCAGAATACTGAAGTGGGTAGCCTTTCCTTTCTCCAGGGGATCTTTCCAACCAAAGAATCAAGCTGAGGTCTCCTGCATTGCAGGCAGATTCCTTAATAGCTGAGTTACCAAGGTCGATACGATTATTGTGCCCATGTTACAGATAAATACATTTCACAGGTAAAATAACTGAGGTATGGAGAGTTTAAATAACTTAAAGTCACTTGATCTCAGACAGTCTGATTTGAAATGTCTGTCCTATATGTATATATGGCCTCCTAATATTTGTATCACTGTGCTATGATTTTCTCATTATTTTCTTTTAATAGACTCATTATATTAATACATTTTAACAAAAATTCATACCATTGCACCGAATAAAAACAACTTATTTTAAATAATAAAAGGTAAGTGTAAGGTGACCATAATAAAAATAGTGATATTATCCAATTCCAGCTAGTCAATTGCTGTTGTTTGTTGTTCAGCCGCTAAGTCATGTCTAGCTCTTTGAGACCCCATGGACTGCAGCACACTAGGCTTCCCTGTCCTTCAGTATCTCCCGGAGGTTGCTTAGATATATGTCCACTGAGTCAGTGATGGTATCTAACCATCTTATCCTCTGTCACCTTCTCCTTTTGCCTTCAATCTTCACCACCAGCAGCTAGTCAATGCTATATACCAAAGGCTCAGAGAGAGTGGCTTGCTTTTTACATATTACAAAGAAGATTAGCAGTTGTTGGAGGGAGATGAAAGATTTGTGCAGGTTGGGAAAAATTACAAAAGACTGAAATGGGCCAAAAAGATAACCTTTCTGTGTTATCTCAGCCTTGTATTGTTCTTTCAGTTACTTTACAACTTAATAAATTGTAGAAAATGATGATAATGCAAATGGTTCTGATCCACAGAAACAAAAATTGATTGTGTCGAGCAAATTGAAATTGATTATTGCCTAGTGAACAGACACGTTTTGCTTCTACTTGTAATTTCATTTCAGCACTCTGTATTTGTCTATATATGTGGAGTTCTTTAAAATTCCTCTGAACTGGTTGTAGCATCTGACTGGTTCCCTTATTAATCAATAAGTTAAATCTTTCACATACATTCACTTTACATTGGTGGTGGTGATGTTGTTCAGTTGCCCAGTCATGTCCGACTCTTTGTGACCTCTGGACTGCAGCATGAAAGGCCTCCCTGTCCCTCACCATCTCCCGAAGTTTGTCCAAGTTCATCTTCCTTTCACTGGTGTTGCCGTCCAGCCATCTCATCCTCTGATGCCCTTTTCTCCTTCTGCTCTCAATCTTTCCCAAGATCAGGGACTTTTGCAATGAGTCATCTGTTCACATCAGATGACCGAAATACTGGAGCTTCAGCTTCAGCACCCATCCTTCCAGTGAATATTCAGGGTTGATCTCCCTCACAATTGACTGGTTTGATTTCCTTGCTGTCCAAGGGACTTTCAGGAGTCTTCAGTACATAGTTCGAAGGCATCATTCATATTGGTAGAAGAGTCATCATTTTACTTTTTACAAAATCTGTTCTTCAACACATCAAACAGAATTTTTTCCCTTTTGTTATTAGAAAGATGGTAAGTCTTGCAAAGGGAAAATTTCCTCACTGAGTGTTTCAATACTATTTAATACTATTGCCCTTTAATGTTCTAGAATTCACTCTCCAGACTAAAGTCATGCAGTGTCCACCACCACTAACAAGCAGCTCACATTTTGACAACATTGAACTGGATACTATCTCTCAGGCTTGTCTGCACTTTAGGTTACCTTTGGAAGTTAAAATTTGAAGCTACAACAACCAATTGTACTTAGTTGTGATTTCTAAGAGACATATAGTTGAAAAGATGAAAGACAAGCCAACATCAGTCATAAGGTATGCATAAGGATCTTAAAAACTTCTAGATGGGGACTTGACCCAGGCTGGGTGGTAGAAGGGAGTGGTAAGTGAGAGAGGATTCCTGGAGGAGGCTGTAGGTGGAACAAAGAACAGTGAGGCAGGAACTGATAGATACACTGTAACATAAAGTAAAAGTGCCCTGTGCAAGCGTCTAGAACCACAGGAGTGTGTGGTTTTATAGACTGACAGACACACAAAAGAGACTCATGGTTGCTAAAGGAGAGGGAGATGGGGATGGGGGAGGGATGGATTGGGAGCTGGGATTAGCAGATACAAACTATTATATATAAAGTGGATAAACAACAAAGTCCTACTGTATAGCACAGAGAACTATATTCAATATCCTATGATAAACCATAATGGAAAAAAATATGAAATTGAGCACATATATATATATATATATATATATACACACACACACATATATATAACTGAATCGCTTTGCTGTATAGCAGAAATTAATAACACATTATAAGTCAACTATACTTCAATTCTCTGGCTCTCAGCCTTCTTCACAGTCCAACTCTCACATCCATACGTGACCACAGGAAAAACCATAGCCTTGACTAGATGGACCTTAGTTGGCAAAGTAATGTCTCTGCTTTTGAATAAAATATTTAGGTTGGTCATAACTTTCCTTCCCAGGAGTAAGCGTCTTTTAATTTCATGGCTGCAATCACCATCTGCAGTGATTTGGGAGCCCCCCAAAATAAAGTTTGACACTGTTTCCACTGTTTCCCCATCTATTTCCCATGGAGTGATGGGACCAGATGCCATGATCTCAGTTTTCCGAATGTTGAGCTTTAAGCCAATTTTTTCACTCTCCTCTTTCACCTTCATCAAGAGGCCCTTTAGCTCCTCTTCACTTTCTGCCATAAGGGTGGTGTCATCTGCATATCTGAGGTTATTGATATTTCTCCTGGCAATCTTGATTCCAGCTTGTGTTTCTTCCAGTCCAGCATTTCTCATGATGTACTCTGCATATAAGTTAAATAAGCAGGGTGACAATATACAGCCTTGACGTACTCCTTTTCCTATTTGGAACCAGTCTGTTGTTCCATGTCCTGTGGTGTTGGAGAAGACTCTTGCGAGTCCCTTGGACTTCAAGGAGATCCAACCAGTTCATTCTGAAGGAGATCAACCCTGGGATTTCTTTGGAAGGAATGATGCTAAAGCTGAAACTCCTCTACTTTGGCCACCTCATGAGAAGAGTTGACTCATTGGAAAAGACTCTGACGCTGGGAGGGATTGGGGGCAGGAGGAGAAGGGAATGACCGAGGATGAGATGGCTGGATGGCATCACGGACTCGATGGACGTGAGTCTGAGTGAACTCTGGGAGATGGTAATGAACAGGGAGGCCTGGCATGCTGCTATTCATGGGGTCACAAAGAGTCGGACACGACTGAGTGACTGAACTGAACTGAACTGATACTTCAATAAAATACATTTTTAAAATTCAAGTAAATAAATAACTTTTAAAAAAGCAGAAGCAGTTTGAGAATCCAACCATATTCTATTAAGATGGACATTGAAGAGATTTACAAAAGAAAAAAAATGTGTGCTTTTAGAGAACTGGAGCAGTGCAGCATGATTAGAAAATGGATTTGATACAGCAATTAGAGATGGGACTGGGAGGTAGGTAAAAGGGCTTTTGTAGTCAGTGACTTTAAAATTTTTTTATAACTTGACTCTCTAATAAGAAATGAATTTTACTCTTCAACTCAATAAAACACACAAAACATATTTAAGAAAAGTTTCACGAAGCAACATTTACCCTTTATACTTACAATGCACTTTGCTCTCTTCTCTCCTAGTCTATTTCACTCATTTGTAAAAATGCTTCTCATCACCGACTAAATTAGTATTACTCATCAATGAGTGGCTGCATTTTAACCCACATTAGGTTTTTTTTGTTTATTTATTACTAAACTAAGAAATTTGGACTTTTCACTCTGAAATGTTTAAGCATGGACGTGACCTGATACTCAAATGCTCAGTATTTGTTTGTTGACTGACTGAATGAATGATTGAACCATCCATTCATCCTTCCATCCATCTATTCATCCACCCAACCAAAGATCCCAGAAAAAGTGGGTAGAATATGAACTTTTCTATGCTCAGATCACACTTCAGCTTGGTTCTGCAAGTGATTCAGAAAAGAAGATGCAAATAAGAATAATTAAAATGAGCAATACAGTACCTAGTATTCTGGCTGCAAGAACAGGAGTACAGCTTGTGCTTGCTGACCCTAAGAGGCCGTTTTTAATGAGCAATGAGACAGTTCATCTAAGTCAGGAATTGTTACCATGGCTTCTGTTTCCTTAGAAACAGTGCAACTGGTAAAGCTCTTGGCTCTAAAAACCACGGTAAAATATCCAGTAGCCAGATGGTCTGGCATTGAAATTGTCATGCCTTTGTGAACATTTATCATGAATTGGCATCACATGGGAAAAGAAATTCTTTCAAGTGTGAATCGAGCAGGGATGGAAAAGTGTGATCAGTCGGGATTTGTTGGTAATTGGCACTGAGGGGCAGGTAAAAGGCAGAAACCTGGGGACTGAAACGCCACCCAGTCCAGCAATTCTTAGCTGACTTCTTCATTGCTCCTGCTGCATTCTTACCCTTCAAGCCCTACACTTGAAATAAATGCTGTTTCCATCCTCACAGTGTCCCGGAACAAATGAAATTTTGAGCACTTTCAAATCCTTCTAAAACAAAATGAATTTCTTATATATCTCCTACAAATGAAAAATGCTAAGCACCACTGGCCAGGAGAGAGACCAAGTATTTTATATTCCCTGGCATATATTTCAGAGATTTTTGTGCTTTGTCAATGCCCCTGCCTCTGACAAAATACTTATTAGACAATTATTTCTGAAGAAGCCATGCTGTAAGATACTAAAGTAGTAATAATAATAACTTGTAGTTAATAAGCGTCAACTATGTGCCAGGCAGTGTTACTAAACACTCAACCTTATGAAAGCTGGTAAAAGGCACATACTAGTATTAATCTCATTTTGCAGATGAAGAAACTGAGGTTTAGAGAGTTACTTAATCTGGTTAAGGTCACAGCCAGTAATTTGAGGGAAGGAAGAACAGAGTCTGTGCTCTGAGCCACTATACAACTTTGCCACATGTCTTCCCAAATGTAAGTGGTAAAGTGCAGAAGTTTTAGAGTAGGACTTGGTAAACTCTGTGTCATGGACTTTGTTCACGGTCAAGTTAAACCTGTAGACACCTTCTCAGAAAAAGTGTAGGTACAAAAATGCAAAGAAAGAATTACAAAACAATCATTGTAAAATATAATTAGCAAAGTTTAAGAAATATAGTAACATATGTACTTCTTTGGTAATATTTTAAATAAGATCAGGCAGAGGGTCAAATATCTAGCATAATTTTGAACTAGTAATAAAGCCATAAGCCTAATTTTCTTTTCTAAAAAATGAAAACATTTTACTGATTTTTCACACTTAAAATAATAAATTCTTGTTTTAAAATTCAAGCAATACAAAAATCTCAAAGTTGGAAATTTTATCTATAATTTCGTCTTTCATAGAAAGCTATTAACACTCTGCTATATAACCTGCCA